>JANAVB010033620.1:16331802-16417246 GCA_029216955.1 Iris pallida
TGGGGGGGGGAGCGGGGAGCGAAGGCGGTGAGCGATGGAGGTGGCCGCACGGGGGTGGGGGGGGGGGGGGGTAGGGAGTGGGGGTTAGAGGAAAGAGGAGGAAGAAGACGAGGGCATTTTGGTCCCAAAAAAATATTTTCGATGGAATCCGTCCAATGTGGGGGGTGATGTACATTAATGCAAAACAGTGGAGTGCACCCTTAATTTGGATAAACAAAGTGGGGGGCAAGTCAAAAATTCTCATAGTTTTTCTATTCCAAAGCCAATAGTCTCACTCAATTGAGAAGATACTCATTATTATCTTACCCGTCAAGACAGCAATAGCAATCTAGTTCAGACACGATCACTAAAAACATTGCTTAAATTTACGATAATTCAGTAAAAATAGTAGCTAAAATCTAAAGTAACAACTAGTAGATTATTAAAGTAGGCACAACCAATATTCAGATGGATCACAAAGTGTCATTAGTGGGATAAGATTCATAAGGTTCATTATATACTTCAGAAGTACATGAACTTACCGGCTAGCGCGACACTCCCTTTCCCCAATCTACCATCAGAAACATCAAGGGCAAAGGCGACCACGCCAGGCCGCCTTCCCTTCCCGTCTCCGCCTTCCACCTCAACATCACCATGAATGCAGCCCCCAACAGCGCCACGAACATGAACCCGCACATCAACGACCGAGCCATTGCTCCTCCGGAACCTCCTCCGGTGGTCCTCGAGCTCCGCATTGCCAGAAGGGCAGGAACGCCTGCGGAGAGACTTCCGATCGTGTTATTGATCTTCATAATCTCCAACCCGTTCAGCAGTCCACCGACCTTGGAAGGGTCGCTCGAGTTCGACGGGCCGACCACCACACTCAACAACCCCGCGTTTTCGACATCCACGACCAAGTCGAGATAGTAGGGAGAGGCCAGCACCTGGTCGGTGGCCTCGGAGAGGTCCAGGTCCTGGTAGGCAACGTGCCCATTGACGTACAGGTTCAGATATATCTCGTTGAGGGCCAAGCTGGCGATGTCGCAGAAATGCATCCTGACGAGGTACTTGTACCCGGGTCCACCGGGAACACCCAGGTCATGTTGGAGGCGCCGCTGACCCTGGCGGAGTTGTACACGTTGTCCGGCCCACCTCGCGGCTGGCCCCGTACTGGCGGTACGCGATCCGGCCCGCTGAACGTGACGGCCTTCGAGTCGGGGCCGCCCGGGATGATGAAGGGGGAGTCGGGGAGCCATGTCCTCCAGAGGGTGTCGTTGAAGGGGTGACCTTGGGCCCGGCGACGTTGATCCGGTAGAGCGTCTCGAGGGCCTGGTAGGAGAGGCCGTTGAAAGCTTCGTTGAGGGTGGGTCCGACGAGGCGCGCTTGGTCGGGGAGGAGATCGGCGGGGGCAGAGAAGAGCTCGATGGCGTTGACGAAGGCTAAGGTGGAGGGATCGGCGGCACGAAGGAGAGGAGGGGAGTCGGTGTCGACTCGGAGGAGGTATTCCTTTAGGGTCGGGGAAGGGGCGGCGGAGGAGGAGTCAGATGCGAAGTTGGAGAGGAGGAGGACGTCGTTGTCGGCGATGACGTGGAAGTGGGCGGAGGAGAGGTTGGAGGAGAAGGGGTAGAAGTGGAGGCGGAGGATGTGGGTCCCCTTGTGCTTGATTTGGAATCTGTAGGAGGAAGGGGCGGTGAAGACCCTGGCTGTCGGTAGAGAGGGTTAAGGTTAGGGTTGGAGTCTGCGGAGCGGAGTCGGACACCGTCCGAGACGATTCGGGAGTCGGGTGGAAGACGCGGTGGTCGGAGAGGGTGGTCGATGGGGAGGTGGATCCGCAGTCGAAGAGCTGGTTGTCCGCAGGGGAGAAGAGTGCTGAGGAGAGGAGGGGGAGGAGGAGAAGCAGGGGGAGGATGGGGAGGTGGATATTTCGCGGATCCATTGTAGTTGAATGGATCCGCAGACCGCAGTGAAGAAGAAGAGAAGAAGGAGATTGAGAGAGAGAGGAGGAGGTTGATGGGAGGTAGAGAGTAGAAGAGAGGGACGAGTCGTGGTGTGGGGTTGCGATAGACAGCTGTGAGTGGAAGAAGCGGAATTATTCCACGCGCAGAGGAAGAGGAAGATATGAGGAGTGTGGATGGAATGGATGGACGCCGTTGCCCATAAATTAGTCCAACAATGGTGATGGCTTTCCTGGCGCCTTCAAAAGTTGAGCTGGTGTTTGAGCATTTCTTCTGCTTCCGTTGAGAGTCGCTGTCAAGTGGGCCGGCCCGGCCCTGTCCAAATTTTGGTGGACCGGACCTCTCAGGTCCATGTACTATAGCGGACTTGGCCGGTCCGGACCGAATGAGTGAAAACATGAGCCAGTCTGGCTCATGGCCCACGGTCAGGTGGGTTTCGAACTGGACAGTAGCGGACCGGGCCAGCCCGAGCCGGACTGGGTCTCCATATATTCTTACACAAATGTGAGATGGGGCAAGTTACGCAGTTCCGTTGGGATGCTTCCAGTGAAGCTGCAGCGAGACAAGATCCTGTGAAGTATAGTATGGAAATCTTGGTTAAGTAAAAATTGGACGTGTCCGTATGTTATATAACAGAACTATTACTCTTACAAGGTGCCGAGCTGTTGAAATCCCTGCAAGTAACATCCTCAAACTTCAATACTATTATTGAGCTAATCCGTAATAGGATGGAAGTCCCAGTTATCAACATTGTCTTTGGTTCCTTGGTACTACCACTCAAATTGAACTACTACTACACACTTATTTAGTTGGGTCGGGCCGGACCGGACCGGACCGGACCGGGCCGCGGATCGAGACGTGCCTGAACTGTGGGCCGGTCGGACCGGACCTCTTTAATGTGCCAAGATATGAAATCCGGCACGTCCTGATTTCCTGAATCGGGTCGGCCCGGCCCACAATTAACTGGACCGGACTGGCACATGGGTCTTTTTTTTGGGCCGAACTCAGACTGGGCTGTGCCAGCCCGACCCATTTGACAGGTCTAGTTGAGACGCGTCTCAGACCATGAAGGGATTCCAATTTGGATGTGGTCTTGGTTTGCAATTCCTTATCTTGCCTGCTTTTTTTTCCTCCTCGAAAAGCAACAATAAGGTTGTGTTTGATTGAGCTTCTTTTCCATAAAAAATTTTCATAACAATTTTTTACCAATTGTAGCATTTGCTAGTCTATATTTTTCAAAAATATCTTTTCATATTTTTCTCTAAAATCGTGAAAAATAAATTGGTCCAGCCCATAAGAAAATATCAATTTTCATGGAAAATAATTATCAACGACAATCAAACATCCAATTAATTTCGTGCATTTTTTTACATAAATTTTTTTTTCTAGTAAAATAATTCCGTGGAATTAATTTATTTTCCACGTATTTCCACCTTCTTATCAAATGCACCTTAAGAGCATCTCCAACCCTATTGTCTTGTTTTATGTTGTGATTTCTATGTAGCATGAGGTACAAGATAATGTCTTTCCTATGTGACAAGATAATATTCACATAAGACAATAAGATAAAAAAAAAAGTGTTTTTCAATGCAAAAGTATTGAGAAGACAACATAAAGTATTTTTTCCAACTTCCAAGACATCTCCTCAACTCTTCATTTTTTTAGGGATAATTTAGCAAAAACACTCATTCCAAATGTTGAAACTAGCATATACCCCCACTATTTTTTTATCTAGCAAATATCCCCACTCCTATGTAAAATGGGAATAATTTTTTTTTTAGAAAGTGGGGGTATATCTTAAAATTTTACTTTTCCATACCAAAATGGAGGCATATGCTACATAAAAAAAATAGTGGGGTATATGCTAGTTTCAACATTTAGAATGTGGTATTTGCTAAATTATCCCCTTTTTTAATAATATTTCTATTCTTAATTGATCATGTGGAGACAAAGTCATTGTGAAGTGCATTGTCTAGATCTAGACAACTAAGAGCATCTCCAACCCTATTGTCTTGTTAAGTGTTGTGAGTCTTAGGTGGCTCCTATGTGGCATGAGCCACAAGACAATGTCTTGTTTATGTGGCAAAATTATCTCAAAAGACAATAAGATAGAAAAACTCTCTCCAATGCAAAAGTATTGAGGAGACAATAAAATTATTTTTTCCAACTTCCAAGACAACTTTTAAGACAACTACTCATCTTCTTTCTTTTTTCTAATATTTTTTATTCATAATTGATGACATGGAAGAGAAGACATTGTCAAGTGCATTGTCTAGAACAAGACAATCAACTTCACAATGTCTTCTTTCATTTTTGCCACATAAGCTTCACAATTGACTTGACAATTGCATTGGAGAAGAACTTTTGAATAAAATTTTGTCATTCCTATGTGGCAACAACTTTTTTTCAAAGTCACAATAGAGTTGGAGATGCTCTAACTTCACATTGTCCTTGCCATGTCAACTTCATGATTTATTATACATTTGCATTGGAGAAGGATTTTTAAAATGAAAATTTGTCATTCCTATGTGCAACTATTTTTTTTAACTCACAGGAGATGCTCTAAGAATATTGTTGGTAATGGATGTTATTTTTGCACTTATTTCTAAATTCCGAATTGGGTCAGATGATCATGGCTCTTGGAATCAAATTGGGGCTGTAAAACGATTCAAATAGCTCTCATTCGACTCGATCCAAGTTCAATTCTAATTTTGTTCGTGGACTGGTCTGTACCGAACTTGATTAAATTTTTTTCGTTCAAAGGGATGTTCGAATCAAAATTTGACTATAGATTGTTCGAGTCGATTTTGTTCACGAAGGAACTCAAATTCGGTCCAGTTTCTCGTATTATAGCTTCTTTCTAGTATATGTAACATATGTATACGTTGGAATCAAATGGCACAGTCCTAAAACCTTCTTTTATCAATTAACAAAAATTAAATGGTAAATAAACTTGGCAACACATGTTGGGCCCACAGCCACTGATCTTGAAATGCACAGGTACGAAGATGTAGTTAAATACATCCATTCAATGAAACAGGTTGAGCCACACGTTGGGGTCCCACCACCATTGTATTATGTTGGAGTGGACTCTCCTAGAAGAAGAAAAGACTCCTATGACTGCAGTGCTACTGTGCTAGTCTTCCATGCATGTATTGAATGAGGCACTTCTTCCAATTCCTAAATTTTGTGCCAAAGAAAGATGGAAAACGAAGGATGCTTTGAATAATGGAAAGACGGACTCCCTCTATTTTTCTTTTTTGAGAAAGCGGCGACGCTTTGAATTCAACTCTAGATGCTTTGATTCCTTAAACTCTGGCGAAATTTTGGTTTTTATTGTCATCTAAATTTTGGTTTTCCAATATGTATTAGAAGTCTGAGAGGTTTATGGAGCTTTGGCTCCGTCGTGACTCGAATTTGGTTCGTGTTCTTCCAAAGTAGTAAAGCTAAATCAAGTCGAGTTCGATCCTTTCGAGTTACTAATCGAATCGAGTTCGAATATCATTATTGGGCTCGACATTAAGCTCGACTCGATTCAAACTCATTCGATAGTTTAGTAAAACCGAGTTCGAACACTCTTTGTTCGAGCTCGTTCGTTCGATTTTCAGTCCTATTTACAATGTACCCTACCTCCAATTCAGAACCTGTTGGGTTTTGGTCTTTTTCATTGAAAATTTTAGTCCCACATCGGCTACCAAAGGAGTTGTATCTCTATATATTAGCTATGCTATTTTAGAGATGCACTTGTGGTGTGGAGGTGCACATGGGTGCCATGTGGGATTATTTTTCTAATGAAAAAAAAGCTAAATAAACAATTGAAAACATTCATGCTTTTTTGCTCTTGGGAAATTTATTTCCATGGGAGCTAAGTCCCGTAGGGACTTAGCGACTCGGACTCGAACTCGGACTCATGGGCTCATGAGGCTTAAGTTGCGCGGCCCAGGTTGCGCGACCAGGTGCGCGCCCAGTGGCGCAACCAGTTGCACGCACAGGTGCGCGTCCAGTTGCACGGGTGGCGCAGGGTGCGCAGGGCGCGCAGGTGGCGCAAGTGGCTCAGTGCGCGTTCAGCGCATGGTGTACAAGGCGCGCGGGGTGCGCGAGTTGCGCAACTTGCTTCAGATCGTGCCTGTGCATGATCTGAGCGGTTGCTGCACGTTCAGAGTGGTCATTACCACGTCCCGAATGTTGTGCTAACCGGACAATTGCTACTCGGGCCTATAAAATGTCTCTTCTCTCTCACAGGCAAAGACACAGAGCATATACAGAGAGTTACGAAAGTTTACAAGTGTTTCTTAACACGAGTAAACAGGTATCGTGAGAGAGAAGAGAAGCTTTGCACCAGCGTTGCTTTTGCACGGGAGTCCGTGTACGATCCGAGGAGTCAGAAGAAGTGTTCCAAAGTTCTCCGACGAACTTGCTGGTTCCTGGAAGCTATTCGTGTGGCGCGAATATAGCTTTAAGCAACGGTGATCATTCACCCCAGCAGGATATTCATCCATCAATCGCCTGTCATCTTCATCTTCTTCACTGCTGTGGATTACGAAATCTTTTTAGATTCTCGTAATATCATATGCTGCTGTAACGAGATCTTCTTAGATCGTCGTCATACTTGCGCAACCTTCCTAGAAGTGTTGCGTTGAAACATTATTTTTTACAATTGTTTCATCTTCTCAGTTTTTTATCGAAAAAATTATGCCCCGGCATTAACAATCTCAAAGCTATATTGCTACGATGGAAAACTTTAATGCTTCACTCCTCAATACTGACTTCTGTAAGTTAGAAAAGTTTGATGGAGAGCATTATCAAGTCTGAAAAAGGAAGATTTATCTCACTTTTCAACTCAGAGACGTTGATCACGTGCTTCTTGAAGAGGAACCTACTGTTCCAGATACTGAGTCTGCTGCCGCAATCACTGCGGCTACTAAACTTCAGGCCAAGTGGAGAAGGGAGAATAGCATTTGCAGGCTGCTTATACTGAATGCTATGGAAGATTTCCTAGCAGAATCCTACAGTAAGAAGACTATTGCCAGAGACATATGGGAGTCTCTGGAGAAACTGTACGAAGAAGACAAGAACATGAGCAAGATATTTGTGGTTGAAAAATTCACAAATAGCTCTTTGAGGATGAGAAGTCCATGTTGCCGCAGGTGAAGGAATTCCTGAAGCTGCGACAGAAATGGAAGACGAGGCGATGTCCCTTCCCGGCAAGTTTGTTGTTGGTGGGATTGTCTCGAAGCTTCCCGCTGGGTGGAGTAAGTTCTATGCAAATGCATAGGAAGAAGCTTGAGATCAGCTTTGAAGATCTCTTGCAGGAAATCTATGTTGACCAGATGCGGGCTCAACTGAAGTGGACGTACTGTCCAAGCAATTGGCTAACACCAATCTGATTCATACCAAGGAACCAAGGAGAAAGCAGGCGGCTTCCCACAACAAGAAGAAGGACCCTGACAATCTGAAAGTCAAGGGAACTTCGTTCAAGCAAAAGAAGCTAAAGTCCCATTTGGCTTGTTTCAAGTGTGAGCCCTATTTTCAAAAATTTATTTATTAGTGTTAATTAATTATTAATGTCATATTTAGCTTAAAAATATTATTATGATTTTTAAGAATTTTTCTAGAATTTTTAAATAATTTTAAATGAGTTTTAATAGCTAAATATTATTTTATAATAATTAGAATTATTTTTATATCAAACTGTAATCTATTAAATTGTTTTAATATCTGTTTGTAATTTTCCAAATTGTTTAGAAGTTATTTTGTAATTAGATAATTGTTTTTAATATGGAATGCAAATTTCTATTTGCATTCAGTCGCGTTAGGGACTGGTTTGTAATTTCCTAAAAGTCTAAGGACCCTAATGTAATTCCTAACCCTACCCCCCCCGACGACTGCCCGACGACCGTCGACCGACCTGCCCCGCTATTTCCGGCTGCCCAACCGACCTAGGACCGACTCGACCCCCCTATAAATAACCCCTCAGTCCCTTCGACCGACCCCACCACCGTCGACGACCACAGACCCCCTTCTCTTCCCCGACATCCCCAAACCCTAACCCTAACTCCGGCGAACCTTCATCCAACCCTACAGCGAGAGTCACCGCCCCCAACCACCATCAATCGACGCACGACGCCAAGGCGGACCAGCCAGCCACTTGAGCTCCACCGTCCCAACGCCTCTTGCCGTCGTCAGCTCCTTCGAAACCCCCCGACTAGCCGGACACGTAAGTGGCAGTATTGGTTTGTGTCGTACGTGTCTCGAATCGACATATGTCGTTCGTCAGGACATGACGAACCCAACGCATGGCTCGGACACGTATTTTAGGGCCTGTGCGTGTCGTGCATAGCACGGACACGTAACTCTGTGTCCCAAACTGTCAGGACACAGAGTGATATTTCGACTACTGTTATTTTCAACTAAACCTAAATAAAATAAACCAAAACCTAACTCTAACACACGAGCGGGCTGACCCCACCCTGGCCAGCCCGACCCGACTCAGAAACCCGACCCATAGGCCGAGTTCGAGCCCCCCCTTGCGCTGTTGTTTCTATTTCTTTTTCCTTTTCCCCTTTTTCTTTTTCTTTTTTTGTTATTTATATATATATATATATGTATATACTTATTGTATATATATATTATTATATATACGTATTATATATATATATATATATTATATATATATATATCTATATTTTATTTATATATATATAATTATATTATATATATAATATATAGATATATAATATATATATATATGCAATATATATATATAATATGTATTTATATTTAGTACTTTATATATATATAATATATATATATATATATATATATATATATATATATAATATATATATATATATACATATATATAGATATATCTTATAACATATATATATATATATATATATGTATTTATGTACATATGGTATATAGTATATATTTCATGTGTATATATATATTATATATATTATATATATGTATACATATTTGTATATATATATATATCTTTATATTTAAGTATTTTCTTATATATATATATATATAGATTATATATATATAATATATATATTATTATATATATATATATATATATATATATATATATATATATATATATATATATATATATATGTGTGTGTGTGTATTTTTAACATATGTATGTATATATCCATTATGAAAATATCTATATATTTATATGTAAATATAAATATTGTAGATATACATTTTATATATATGTATTTCACTCTACCTAGTGTAAATTATTATTATGTAAATATACTTGTCATATTTTTATAACTACTATGTATAATTTTGCCCTATTAAAATATTAGTATTTATTATGTATTTTTACATCTTTATATTTTTGTGTATTTAAATTACTGCAACCATTTGGTGTCCAAGCCTAGCATGGGTTTTTTGGCCCAAATATATTTTCACACATTCAAGACCTGTACAAGTCATATTGGACTTGATTCATGGCCTTGGGTCCTGTATTTGAACTTTGGTTCAAACTATGTACATGGACAAAATACGCAGATAATTAATTATTTAATTTCAAATGTGTACAATGCTATTTTTGAATTTCTAAAAATACTTTAATTGCTGCTAAAATTCTGGAAAAATAGTATTTTGATACTATGATAATTTAGATAATTTATCATAATTTTTAAAATATTTAATTTATAGTTTTGCCACTATTTTGACATATGAAACCAAAACTCATTTTCTGTGTACTTAGGAAAACTGATTTTTATAAAATACTTGTACTGGTTAATAAATTCCAGAAAAATTATAATAAATTTCTATAATTAACAAGGATCATTTTTGTACTTTATTTTATGTAAAATTAAGCTTTTGTCTATCTCAAAAATTGTTGGAACACAATGTTCATTTGATTTATTTATTGAATAATTACGACTTGCAACTTTTTGTGTTATTTTGAGTTTTAGCCGTATTGAACCTCACCCCTCACTAGTGTAAAGACCCTAGAAAGTTAGTTAAAGTAGTGTGTCACCCCACATTGGTCTCATATGCTAAAGTCACCATTTTGGCTAGGTGCCCAGTCACAAGTCGTGTTGCACCAATTAGTGTCTTAGTGTTTTAGCTTAGTGTAAAAACTAAGTTTATGTATTTATTTCTACAGTGACGAGTTACCAGACATCTATAGCACTTTTATCGCAGCTTGCTTTGCTAGAGGCAAGTACTTTCTACAAACTTTATATACTGTTACATCAATGAACTGCAAATCCAACCATGTTAAATGCTGATCCTTGGGGTAGCAAGTTAAACCTTCACATGTTGTATTACTTTCAGTCACTACCATGTTTAGAACAGTTTCATATCTCTCACATGATTAGAACCTGGGTTATGGGGAAACTGATAGTTGAGTACGTGATCATGCCCCCTCTACAGTACCGAGCAAAGTTTTATTTTATATGTTACTGCGCCGTAGGCCTTTATCTCAAAGCTGTATTTGTGCGTATGTACATCTATCGCCTTTACACTTGTACGGAAGTACATTTCATTATGTACCCCTGTACATTGTACACCTATTGACGATCACGTACCTGCTACAGTTTTAAACATTACATATACATCTGTCTCTATGACATATGTGTCCTTGCCATGATAGATTATGTGATGCCATGTTTCCAGTCATTCCTCTTGTGTTCATTTCCATGTTTCATATGCTAGTTTGCTAGAATCAGTACTTGCTCCCGTCCTGACAGGATAACGTTGTAGGTGTCCTTACTGAGGAGGAGTTACTCTGCGACTCATATTATGGAGATACTGCCGAGGACCCGGCTTTGCTTTATGAGGATGTACCTGCGGAGAAACTCGCCTAGTTTGCGTAGTCACTTGGGATACTTAGTGTAGTCATGTATTTGACTACGTATTTTGTAACTGGACATGTATCCAGTTTTACATTTCAAACTTGTACTTTGGACATTTTACTATATGAGACGACTTTTGTGTTTGGAGCATCTATGACTTTTATTCACTTATAAAACTGTTAGCACATTTAGTCTTATCTTGTTATCTCTAGAACAGCTTACTGCGTTTTATCCCATACGCAGGCTGGACATGACTCGGCCCGGCCCAACAAATTGGGTAGCGGGTCGTGACATATTTTTAGTGGTGGCCCATGCAGGTCCTGACTAAATTGTTTGGTTACGTTATTGTACCAAGCATACCTGCAATTAGGAACTTAAGGTAATTAGACAACATTAGGAATGACGCTTAGAACACCTAGAGGAATGCTAGGATTGCAACATAGGAAATACATCACATGCTTGCTATTATAATTAAATTTTCTTGCCTATGATTGCTTACTTTAAACAAGTCCTTATAAGTCCTTTTTATTGTAATTAGATGATGCTTACTCATTCATTCCAGTATGTTACACCTGAGAATGGCGCACTCTCCATCCAGTCAGCTGACCAGTTGACTGATACACCTCCACCTACACCTACCACATTCCCCCACTCCACAGATCCACAAACCCAGATGCCTCCACCACCTTCCACATCACAGGCCCAGCAGGACCCAATACTTCCACCACCCCCTATCACTATACCTATCCAGGCTTCCGTCATACTCGACGGCAACCAGATGCTCACTCTGATCCAGGGGTTCCTAACAATCCATCAGGAGTAGACTACCCTACTCCGCCAGAGCATGGAGCGTTCTGAGGAACGTACCGTGGTCCCACCACCTGCAGAGCTACGGCAGAGAGCGGGGACGATCAAGGACTTCATGGGTCTGAACCCCAAGGAGTTCTCAGGGATTGAGGGTATAGTAGTAGCAGATGACTGGCTAGACTCGGTAGAGAGGAAGCTCCTTGGAGTTAGGATGCCGGGTGACCTCCAGGTCGAGGCAGCGGGATTTCTGCTGATAGACTTGGCAGGAGTCTGGTTCCGGAATGAGCCGTTGTTTGCGAGAGGGAGAGCCACTTGGGATCAGTTCAAGATCCAGTTTAAGAAGAAATTCTTCTCGACCACTGCTAGAGTAGCCATGGGGCTACGATTCCAGAACATCCAGCAGGGAAACCGTTCTGTTGACGAGTATGCGGCAGAGTTTAGTCGCCTGAGCCGTTTCACTCCTAGTCTGGTTGCAGATCCAGAGGAGATGACCCGTAGGTTTTGTCATGGTCTAGTTCCAGACATCGGTATTCTTATAGTGGCGAACGGTACGACTGACTACTACCAGAGCCTAGAGTTGGCCCAGAGAATTGAGGAGCGTCTTCTGTCTAGCAAGAGGCCGACTTCTGTACATCATGAGGGACCGTCCAAGCGTCAAGCTTTCCAATAGAGAGCACCGATGCCGCCCCAGCAGACTTACCGCCCCCCTACATCACATCATCAGACCCCGCCAGTTAGAGCCCCGAGACCTCAGCAGCAGCAGAAGGGGGCTATGTGTTCTTTCTGTAGAAGGCCAGGGCATGACTTCGCCATCTGCAGAAAGAGGTTGGGTCAGTGTTTGGCTTGTGGGTCTGCCACCCATCAGATTCGAAACTGCCCAGCATCCAAGGGACCTAGAGGACCACTCCCGACTGAGCAGCAGAGGTTTGGGCAGCATCTGCAGCAGCATAAGGGACCTCAGGAGAAGGTTTATAGCCTAGCCCTTGAGCCAGAGCCGGAGCAGGTTTCGGAGCCAGATTACTTAGCTGACGTCATCACAGGTCATGTTTATTTACATACTTTTCTAGCTCTATGCTTGTTTGATTCTGGTGCATCTCATAGCTTCCTATCATTAGAGTCTATGCATAAACACCATCTAGTAGCTACACCTACTGCGGAGATTAGTAGAGTGATGACGGGAGGAGGATCAGTGCCTATTAGAGCTATCTATAGATGTTCTATTTTTATAGCCAGGAGAGAGTTCAGGGGACGATTCTTTGTGATGCCACTCCCCGGTTATGATATCATATTGGGGATGGACTGGCTTAGCTATGCCCATGCATCTATAGACTGTCATGAGGGTAGTATTTTGTTCAGTCCCCCAGGCACAGCACCATTCAGTGTCAGGAGGACATGGCCGGAGATCAGCCTAGAGCCGAACTGTTGTGCGACAGTTGGGGACATAGTAACGCCACACCCTATCATTAGGGAGTTTATGGATGTATTCCCAGAGGATCTTCCAGGACTTTCGTCTGACAGAGATGTGAAGTTCACTATAGATTTAGTGCCAGGTTCATCACCAGTATCCCGGGCTTGCTATAGAGTGAATCCCAATGAGGCCGTAGAGATAAAAGAGCAGATTGATGATCTGTTGAAAAAGGGTTTCATTCGATCCAGTGCTTCTCCATGGGGAGCACCAGTGCTCTTTGTGCCTAAAAAGGATGGTACAGTCCGGTTGTGTATTGACTACCGGGCCTTGAATGCCATCACCATCAAGAACAAATATCCTCTGTCCAGGATAGATGATTTGTTCGACCAGTTGAGCGGGGTGAAGGTGTTTTCCAAGATAGACTTGAGATCCGGGTACCACCAGGTGAAGGTTAGGGCAGCAGACATCCAGAAGACGGCGTTCAACACGAAGTACGGGCAGTACGAGTTTCTGGTGATGCCATTTGGTCTCACAAATATGCCAGCTGTCTTTATGAATTTGATGAATAAGACATTCCACCAGTATCTGGATAAGTTCGTTGTAGTGTTTATCGACGACATCCTGATATACTCGAAGACGCCGGAGGAGCATGCAGAGCACTTGCGGATAGTTTTGGGGATTCTGAGGCAGGAGAGATTGTTTGCCAAATTGTCAAAGTACGAGTTCTTTTTAGACCGAGTAGAGTTTCTCGGCCATGTAGTTACTGGAGATAGAATCTCGGTGGATCCCAGAAAGATTGCTGCAGTTGAGACATGGAAGGCTCCGACGTCAGTTTCAGAGATCAGGAGCTTTCTGGGTTTAGCAGGCTATTATAGAAAGTTCGTCCAGGACTTTGCTAGGATAGCTGAACCCATGACGAAGCTGACGCAGAAGGACGCAGAGTATATTTGGTCAGAGGACTACCAGGCAGTATTTGAGGAGCTGAAAAGGAGGCTGACGACCGCTCCAGTTCTGACTTTACCTTCAGGATCTGGAGGTTTCACCATATACAGCGATGCTTCAGAAAAGGGGCTAGGATGTGTCCTACAGCAGCATGTGAAAGTGATTGCTTATGCATCTAGGCAATTGCGGACTCATGAGCGAAATTATCCTACCCATGACCTAGAGTTAGCTGCGGTGATCTTTGCACTCAATTATGGAAATATTACTTATACGGAGAGCGTGTGGAAATCTTTACTGACCACAAAAGCTTGAAGTATGTGTTCACGTAGAAAGAGCTGAACATGAGGCAAAGACGATGGTTGGAGTTGATGAAAGACTTCGACATCGATTTACAGTATCATCCCGGGAAGGCAAATGTGGCGGCGGATGCGCTGAGCAGGCATCCGATGGCATGGTATCTGATGATAGATCAGCATTTGCGGGAAGACCTGGAGAAGCTCGGTATCGAGCTAGTTCGGCCAGGATCAGTGATACAGATGATGGCGCTTGACATTCAGTCAGGTTTGATGGAGCAGATCTGGGAGGCACAGTCTACAGATGAGAGCCTTCGCAGACTTCGAGCCCAGGCTTTAGCTGGATTGCTGGATGATTTCACTATAGCAGAGGATGGGTCCTTGAGGCATGGCAGCCGATTGTGCGTGCCGAAGGGAGAGCTGGTAGAGGCAGTCTTGCAGGAGGTGCACCGATCGAGATATTCTATTCACCCTGGTGCTAACAAGATGTACCGTGACTTGCGGGAACATCTTTGGTGGCACGGGATGAAGAGGGATGTATCACGTTTCATCTCGAGATACCTAGTTTGCCAGCAGGTCAAGGCGGAGCGCCAGAGGCCAGCTGGTTTATTGCAGCCGTTACCCATTCCCGAGTGAAAGTGGGAACATATTACGATGGACTTCGTCTCAGGGCTTCCTCGTTCCCAAGGAGGAAAGGATGCCATTTGGATCATCGTGGACAGGCTGACGAAGTGTGCGCACTTTATACCCTTCAAGGTGGGGCTTTCTACCGAGAAGTTGGCAGAGCTATACATGCAGCAGATAGTTCGCCTACACGGAGTGCCAGTGAGCATCGTGTCGGACAGAGACAGCAGATTCACGTCCCACTACTGGAGGAGCTTGCAGCAGGAGTTGGGCAGTAGGCTCAAGTTCAGTACGGCGTACCACCCACAGACAGATGGGCAGTCCAAGAGGACGATACAGACACTGGAGGATATGCTGAGGACCTGCATGCTGGACTTTGGAGGATCTTGGGAGAGCCATCTGCACTTGGTAGAGTTTTCATACAACAATAGCTACCAAGCCAGTATCGGTATGTCTCCTTTCGAGGCGCTATATGGACGACGATGCCGCACACCGCTCTTTTGGGATGATATTGGAGACAGAGTTATGCTTGGGCCAGAGATGATCACGGATGCAGCAGAAAAAGTCGGGATGATCAGAGACAGGCTCAGAGTAGCTCAGGACAGGCAGAAACACTGGGCTGATACTAGTCGCAGGCCGATGGAGTTTGCAGACGGTGATATGGTGCTAGTGAAGATATCACCTACTAGAGGGACGATCCGGTTTGGACGAGGAGGAAAGCTGAGCCCCAGATACATCGGGCCGTTCGAGATACTTGGCAGGATCGAAGAGGTAGCTTACAGGGTTGCACTTCCACCCAACCTAGTAGGAGTTCACGATGTCTTTCACGTATCTCAGCTGAGGAGGTATGTTCCAGACCCCAGTCATGTGCTAGATCATTCAGAGTTGGAGGTCGGACCGAGCCTTACAGTTTCTGAGCAGCCAGTGGAGATATTAGACAGGAGAGAGAAGAGGCTGAGGAACAAGGTTATACCCTTAGTACGAGTAGCTTGGAGCCGTCACTCTCCGGGTGAATCTACTTGGAAGAGGAAGTCGGACATGAGGGAGAGATACCCTTACTTGTTCGATCCAACCGCTGCGAGGGAACCACCCGTTCCCGCTTGATACCTTAGAGGTTAGTTTCGATCATAGCCTTAGTCATTTGTTGCATTGCTTGCTATGTTAGAATATTGTAGGGTCTTTAATCCTTGTGAATTTCGAGGACGAAATTTTTCAAGGAGGGAAGACTTGTGAGCCCCTGTTTTTCAAAAATTTATTTAATTAGTGTTAATTAATTATTAATGTCATATTTAGCCTTAAAAATATTTATTATGATTTTTAAGAATTTTTCTAGAATTTTTAAATGATTTTTAAATGAGTTTTAATAGCTAAAATATCATTTTGTAATAATTAGAATTATTTTTATATCAAACTGTAATTTATTAAATTGTTTTAATATCTGTTTGTAATTTTCCAAATTGTTTAGAAGTTATTTTGTAATTAGATAATTGTTTTTAATATGGAATGCAAATTTCTATTTGCATTCAGTCGCGCTAGGGACTGGTTTGTAATTTTCTAAAAGTCTAAGGACCCTAATATAATTCCTAACCCTACCCACCCCCAACGACTGCCCGACGACCGTCGACCGACCTGCCCCCGCTATTTTCGGCCGCCCAACCGACCTAGGACCGACTCGACCCCCCTATAAATAACCCCCTCACTCCCCTCGACCGACCACCACCACCGTCGACGACCACAGACCCCCTTCTCTTCCCCGACAGCCCCAAACCCTAACCCTAACTCCGGCGAACCTTCGTCCAACCCCTACAGCGAGAGTCACCGCCCCCAACCACCATCAATCGACGCACGACGCCAAGGCAGACCCAGCGCCACTTGAGCGCCACCGTCCCGACGCCTCTAGCCGCCGTCAGCTCCTTCGAAACCCCCCCGACTAGCCGGACACGTAAGTGGCAGTATTGGTTTGTGTCGTACGTGTTTCGAATAGACATATGTCGTTCGCCAGGACACGACGAACCCAACGCATGGCTCGGACACGTATTTTAGGGCCTGTACGTGTCGTGCATAGCACGGACACGTAGACTCTGTGTCCCAAACTGTCAGGACACAGAGTGATATTTCGGGCTACTGTTATTTTCAATTAAAACCTAAATAAAATAAACCAAAACCTAACTCTAACACAACGAGCGGGCTGACCCCCTGGCCAGCCCGACTCGACTCAGAAACTCGACCCATAGGGCCGAGTTCGAGCCCCCCTTTGCGCTGTTGTTTCTATTTCTTTTTCTTTTCCTTTTCCTTTTTCTTTTTTTGTTATTTATATATATATTTATATATATATATATGTATATACATGTATTTGTATATATATATGTATTATTATATATACTGTATTATATATATATATACAATATTTATATATATATATATATATATATATAATATTAAATATTTAATATTTAGTACTTTATTATATTATGTATGTATATATATTAAAGTTTGTGCTCAAACAAAGAAATGTGAAGTTTGTGCTCAAACAAAGATCACAAGAAAACCCTTTACTCGGGTTAATCGAAGTACAGATCTGCTGGAGTTGGTACACTCCGATATCTGTGACTTCAAACAAGTCTCTAAAAAGGCCGGGATGAAGTATTTCATAACTTTTATCGATGACTTCTCAAAGTATGCGTTCGTCTACTTGCTGAAGGCTAAAGACGAAGCATTCGAGAAGTTCAAGGAGTTCAGGGCCGAAGCTGAGCGGCAATCTGGACAACAACTTAAAAGAATAAGAAGTGATCGAGGTGGGGAGTACAGGTCTCATGAATTCACATCATTCTGCAAAGAACATGGAATTGTCAATGAGACTACGGCTCCGTACTTTCCTCAATCAAACGGAGTAGCAGAGAGGAAGAACAGAACGTTAACATAAATGATTAACTCAATGCTGTTGACTGCGGGTCTTCCTAAGTGCTATTGGGAAGAAGCTGTATTGACGGCCACTTTTATTTTAAATAGAGTGCCTCATGCAACTTCAGACGTTACTCCTCATGAACTCTGGTTCAAGGTCAGACCTAACTTGAATGTCATTCGAGTGTGGGGGTGTCTGGCATATGTCAAGCTTCCAGATCTGAAGATTCAGAAGCTTGGGACAAGGACTACTAAGACGGTCTTCTTGGGGTATGCCGAGAAGAGTGATGCTCGGAGATTTCTTGATATTAAGTCAAATTATATCATTGAATCTCGTGATGCAGAATATTTTGAAGACAAATTTGTAAGGCACAAGAATATTGTTCTTGCGGATGTACCGGAGAACAATGAGGGTGCGCAGGAAACTGAAGTCTTCAATGAAGATGTGGTCCAAGAAAATGTTGTTGTTGAAACAACGATTGAACCAGAACAAGCTGAGCCATCAGCTAAGCATGTGAGGAGGCCAAAGGACTTCGGAAGTGACTTTGTTACCTATCATGTGGAAGCAGATCCGCTTACTTATGATGAGGCGATGAATACCAGAGACACAATTTTCTGTAAGGAGACGATTGACAATGAAATTGATTCCATCACCTCAAATAACACTTGGGTGTTGGTTGATCTTCCTGAAGGAGCGAAACCCATCGGATGCAAATGGATCTTCAAGAAGAAGATGAAAGCAGACGGAACTATTGACAAGTTCAAGGCTAGGTTGGTAGCCAAAGGATTTTCTCAGAAGCAGGGGATTGACTACTTTGACACGTATGCTCCAGTAGCCCGGATGACCACCATCAGAATGTTGATTGCTCTCACAGCAATATATAAGATGGTGATACATCAGATGGATGTGAAAGCGGCTTTCCTAAATGGCGAGCTGACCGAAGAGATTTACATATAATAGCCAGAGGGATTTATCGCCAATGGTCTTGAAGACAAAGTCTGCAAGTTGGTGAAATCTTTGTACGGTCTTAAACAGGCTCCCAAGATGTGGCATGAGAAATTTGACAAAGTTATAAGGTCAAATGGCTACATGGTCAGCGAGACGGACAAGTGTGTTTATATGAAGTTCGCTGATGGAAGAGGTGTGATCGTTTGTCTGTACGTGGACGACATGCTTATCCTAGGTACGGATATGGGTTGTGTCACGGAGATAAAGAAATTCATCTCGAGCAAGTTCAGTATGAAGGACTTGGGGGAAGTTGATATGATCTTAAGGATCAAGATCATCTAGACAGCTCACAGTCTCATTATATTGAGAAAATGATCACTCGTTATGGGTATCGGGATCTTCCAGGGATCGATACACCATACATGTGTGATCTGACGTTGAAGCCTAATTAAGAGAAAAGCGTCAGGCAGCTGGAGTATGCAAGCATAATCGGGAGTTTGATGTATGCTACTACTGCCACAAGACCTGACATAGCTTTCGTCATAGGAATGCTGAGTCGTTTCACGAGCAACCCAGGTGTTGAACACTGGAAAGCTGTGAAACGGGTTATGAGATATCTCAAGAAGACTCAGACATATGCACTGTACTACAGCGGAGATCCGTCGGTAGTGGAAGGCTTCAGTGATGTCAGCTGGTGCTCAGAGGTGGAGAGCGAGAGGTCCACAGGTGGATTCATTTTCACAATAGATGGAGCTGCTATATCGTGGAAGTCGAAGAAGCAGACTATGCTCTCGCGGTCATCCATGGAATCTGAGTTCTTTACACTTGATACCGCAGCCGAGGAAGCAAAATGGCTTCGGGAGCTCATGTATGATCTTCCAGTGGTTGGGGCGCAAATACCTGCGATACCGATATACTACGACAACCAGGCGACTGCGGCAGTGGCATCAAATGACCTCTTCAATGGAAAGAAGAGGACTGTGCGATTGAAGCACAGGACAGTACACGATCTTATCAAGAGAGGTGTTATTGCAGTGATTGATATTCGGAGTCAGGAGAACCTGGCGGATCCGTTCACCAAGGGCCTCAAACGCCAGCTGGTTGACGACACAGCTTGTAAAATGGGCTTGAAGGCATTCTGATATTATATTATTGTATTCCTACCATAAAGTTTTATGGTAATAGTTTAAAGAGAAATCTACTAGGCATCAAGCTTTTGGTTCAAGGGAGGACCACTAATCGGAAGAATATCAGGAACGGTGGGTACATGTTCTATTAGACATGGAGAGGTTACGGACCTACAACCACTGTTGTCTACTGTTGTTTTCTGCGGAAAACGGATCCTATGGGAAGGTTGGCTTAAATGCCTTAATGAGTTCTCAGGCAGAGTGAATGCCTGGTGTGCTTTACAGGAAGCACGGTAGAACATCACTATAAGGAGTGAAACTCCATACTACTGTAGGGTAACTCCACCATGAGGTTTCCAGGCATGGGGTAATGCCTCGACCTTGGTAGCCATGTCACAGCGGTGTAGCACCGCAAATAGGCAGTTAGCCTAATATTGTATGTTAAAATAAAGAGGGGTGTAGTCAGCACTACAAAGAGGAGGAGTTCCTCATGTTACAGTGGCACGACACCACGATGAGGTACCCGGTTAGGGATAAAGCCTCGGTCTTGCAAGCTATGTCGTTGCGACGTAATACCGCAAGGGAGCCTAAGGCTTCACGCTGGATAGTTTGGCACTACAAAGAGACGGTGGCCTCATGCTACAGTAGTATGACACTACGATGAGGTTCCCGTTACAGGGTAAGGCCTCAGCTTTAAGTCATGTCATAGCGACGTAGCAGCGCAAGGGAAGCGCAAAGCGCTTCATGCCATGTCTTTTTATAATGAACTCACCTATAGTGTATGGACAAAGAGATATCAGGCCGTCTCTTGAGGGTAAACTTATAGACTCTTAAAATTATACACTGAAACCAAGCTGGCACAGGGCCTTTAATGTGTAGCCAGAAGTACATGTAACTATATTATGTGAGTGGGAAGAATTTCAGCTATGGTGTAGAATTTAAGGCTTAGTCCATTCTTGTATTATAGTCTGTTGTTTGACCCATGTGGGAAGATTCAAGTCGTTAGCGACATCTCTCCTAATGCATGATGGACAGTTACTGTAGGGAACACTTATACCCATATATAGAGATATGTGGGGGATTGTTGGGTTTTGGTCTTTTTTATTAGGAATTTTAGTCCCACATCGGCTAGACCAAAGGAGTTGTATATCTATATATTAGCTATGCTACTTTAGAGATGCACATGTGGTGTGGAGGTGCACATGGGTGTGCCATGTGGGGTTATTTTTCTAATAGGAAAAAGGCTAAAAAACAATTGAAAGATTCATGCTTTTTGCTCTTGGGAATTTATTTCCATGGGAGCTAAGCCCGTAGGGGCTTAGCGACTCGGACTCGGACTCGGACACAAATACAGACTCGGGCTCATGGGCTCATGAGACATAATGTGGCATTTTGTTGGCGTACTTTGTACTTAGCACGTCAGCATCGTCGCTAGGCGCATAGTTCGCTTAAGTTGCGCTCGTTGCGCTCGCCACTTGCACGGCCAGGCACGTGGCCAAGTTGTGCGACCAGTTGCGCAAGCTAGGTTGCACGGCCAGTTGTGCAGGCCTGGTTGTACGGCCAGGAGCGCTGCCAGGTTGCACGGCCTAGGTTGCGTGGCCCATGTTGTGCGACCAGGTGCGCGCCCAGTGGCGCGCCTAGTGGCGCAACCAGTTGTGCGCACAGGTGCGCGCCCAGTTGTGTCGCTAGGCGCATAGTTCGCTTAAGTTGTGCTCGTTGCGCGAGCCACTTGCACGGCCAGGCACGTGGCCAAGTTGCGCGACCAGTTGCGCAAGCTAGGTTGCACGGCCAGTTGCGCAGGCCTGGTTGTACGGCCAGGAGCGCTGCCAGGTTGTACGGCCTAGGTTGCGCGGCCCATGTTGTACGACTAGGTGCGCGCCCAATGGCGCACCTAGTGGCGCAACCAGTTGCGCGCACAGGTGCGCGCCCAGTTGTGCGGGTGGCGCAAGGTGCACAGGGCGCACAGGTGGCACAAGTGGCTCAGTGAACGTTTAGCGCGTGGTGTACAAGGTGCACGAGGTGTGCGAGGTGCGCAACTTACTTTAGATCATACCTGTGCATGATCTGAGCGGTTACTGCACGTTCGGAGTGGTTATTACCATATCCCGAATGTTGTGCTAATCGGGCAATTGCTACTCGGGCCTATAAAATGTCTCTTCTATCTCACAAGCAAAGACACAAAGCATATACAAAGAGTTACGAAAGTTTACAAGTGTTTCTTAACACGAGTAAACAGAGGCTGTGAGAGAGAAGAGAAGCTTTGCACCAGCGTTGCTTTTGTACGGGAGTCCGTGTACGATCCGAGGAGTCAGAAGAGCAGAAGTGTTCCAAAGTTCTCCGACGAACTTGCTGGTTCCTGGAAGCTATTCGTGTGGCACGAATATAGCTTTGAGCAACGGTGATCATTCACCCCAGCAGGATATTCATCCATCAATCGCCTGTCATCTTCATCTTCTTCGCTGCTGTGGATTACGAAATCTTTTTAGATTCTCGTACTATCATATGCTGATGTAACGAGATCTTCTTAGATCGTCGTTATACTTGTACAACCTTCCTAGAAGTGTTGTATTGGAACATTATTGGTACAATTGCTTCATCTTTTCGGTTTTCCATCGAAAAAATTGTGCCCTGACATTAACAGAACCTATCGACCTCAGGCCCTCAACCAAAGAACGTGACCAAGTTACTTCATTTATTTTACTTTGCTACTATGCATAATGGAGAAGTAGGGGTGGAAATTATTCAGTTTTGGACTAGAAACTGAATCGAATCGAATAAGAGATTTGTTCGTTTATTCGGTTTCGATTTTAAAAATAAAAAAATTATTTGATTTCGGTTTCAGTTTCAGTCCAAAACCAAAAACCGAATAAGACAAATACAATTATTAAGTACTCTCAATTTATATATATTTTACGATTAGAAATGTGTATTTTTTTTGCAGTTTTTTCTTATAATCATGGTGGGGTCTTCCTCTTTGAGAGCTAGAAAGATACTCCCACAATACTCCAAGTGATTATCTCAATATAATACCATGCTAGGTGTTGAGAGATGCACATGAGGTGGTGGCCCAAGTGGTGGGTGCCATGTGAGATGTTATCCTAGTAGGATTAAGTTTAAACTTCTCAATGAAGCATTTATGCTTTTTGTCACCCTCTTTGAAAAATTTTCTTAGGAGCTACGCCCCAAAGCTTAGCGACTCGGACTCAAAGACGCAAAGTGCCACTTTTGATAGAGCTTTTTGCACTTAGCATGTTACATGAGTGCAAGCATGGGCTATGAGCGATCTATGTGCGAGCTATGCATGCATGTGCTGCTAGTCTATGTGCACAAGAGCAGCTGATGTTGTGCGTATATGCACATACGACATTGTTAGGCGCATTACTCTGCTGATTGCAGGATTGAACGGTTATGGAAAGATTGAGTAAATTATTCATACCTGATTATTGTGGGATTTAAATTTAGTGGATTCTTATATTTCCATAATTGTAGTGCAGCCAGGATTAGGGTTTGAGTTTCCTTCCTACTCTATAAATACTCTTTTCGTATCTTCTTTGAGAACTTACTTCAAAATTGAGAGATAGTAGAGAGGGTCTTGTTGCCCCTATCAATGGAGTCTAGGAGTTCATGCGAAACAGAAGAGGTGACAACGATCATTCCGGAAGTTCTCTTGTAAACTTGCTGGTTTCTGGAAGAAGATCGTGTAATGACGAATCTTGTTTTGAGCAACAGTGATCCTCATCAACCCAAAAGGCCAAAGTTTTGTTCTTTTCTTCTCCTTCCTTCTTCTATTTTGTATATGTTATGCTTTAATTGCAAATGTGTTTGCAAAGAAGAATGCATTCTGATTCTTAAGTGCTTGTAAAGTTGTAATCAGAATTTATTAAATAGTTTGATTGGAATCGAGTTCAATGAGAAAACTTTTTTCGTGAATCTCTTAGTCTCGACTACAATCTCAAGATCAAACAGAGGGTCAAACGCAAATTTCTAAATCAAAAGTCATATTTAAAATATCATAAAATAATAGTAATGTATTTTAGAGACTTCTAATATATAATTTAATAATAAATAGCAATATTGATATTAGTAAAACCAATGATAATAATAATAATTAATTAATGATAATAGAATCACAATAATAGCTACTAATAATAATACTAGTAATACATACTTATACCATGTCATCAATACCATAGGTTATACTAATATTAATACTATACTCATAGCATTATACTACTTATATATAAACTGATATTTAGTATATACCTTAATAATAGAACTATCGTTTGACTGCCTTGATTTGCATCTTGCTTAATTTATTTTTACCGTGAATCTTATTTTTCGTGCTTAATAGAGGTTAGGAAGATGACACGTACTAGGTATATATGCTCCATTGTTCAATTACACTAGTTGGACTCTTGTAAGTTGGGTTGCCTCACAACCTAGCATTCATTTGTCCTTATGACCCATTAATGAGGTATGATTGAATGACACTGATAAGTTTACATAGACTATAGAGTTTAGAGATCCCTAACCCATTTGGTCGACCAAATCCTCAGACAAGAAGATAATAAGACAACTGTAGAGGCATGAACACCGGACGAGTCTTAGATTTTGATGAACTTGAACTACTTGTACTTTTTTGAATCAGAATCTCATGTACTTATATTTCGAACTATCTCGACTAATGATGCTATTATAGCCTAGTTTTACAAGCTTATTCTTTTACCGAGCTTGTTCCGGACGTATTTTATTGGGGACGTCCATTAACATGTTGTCTAATTAAAATTGGTGTATTATGGTCTGATCAACCTAGTGCACTTGGTTCACACTTCATATGATTATTCTACGTAGATTGAGAAACAGTTAACAAATATACTTGCCCTCTATGATCTCATTCGCGACTGTCTTGGCAACTCTCTTTTGAACTATTCAATCATCTTTGAACCCGGCCCGTATTTGTATTAGATCACAACTTCCTTGAACTCTTAATTATTTTTCGTCTTTACCTATTTCGGAAAGACAAATCCCTGTGCTTAAGGGAAGATAGACATATAGTATCCCACTTAGTTTGTCATACCACCTTTGGCCATGATAGTTGTATAACACAAGTGTAGCTAGCCATCGGTCAAGCCATGTGACTACCACATTGTCTTGAGTTACTCGTCCTTTTTCTCGGCCCTAGATCTATTATCATGACCTTTTAATCATTGAAAACTTGAGAATGATTACAATCGTTTCCTTGATCGTACCCCAACCTAGTCGACTACCTTCTCCTTAGGAAATCATGTCTCATGTCTTTAAATTATTTTCATCTTGATTTACTTAATCCTTAATATTCTTAAATTTCGTGCGTTGACTAGCAACTCTCATTCATTACCCAAACCATATCCGTGATTTTATTTTCCTAGTTATGTAAATTACGATTTTCTAAATTGCATATTTCGTTATACGTCATTTCCTTCTCCGATGCTTTGATCGTATTTTCTTAGTAAGAAATCCTTCTACCTTCTCAGCCCTATCTACCCTAGTTATTTTTTAAATTCGATGACGGAATTTTTGTAAATTGGGTAGGATGTAAACCCACCAAATTTTTAAAGATTTTTTTTATATTTTGCTTAAAATAATAGTTTGAGTTTTTCATATTTAAAAAATGATATTTTTTATATAAAACAGTCTTAGTCATGGCTAAGTTTTGTTATGTAGGTTGACTATAAAGTATGGCACGGATAGTGCAGTCATGTGCCATGACTAGCTTATTAGCTATAGACCTCTCTAAATTTATTTATTTTGATATTTAGTTGTTTACAAATTATTAAATTGAGTTATGGTTATCTTTCCATTTTTAATATTTATGTATTTACTATTTTTGAAAGATTTGTAAACTTAATTTTTGTTTTATAATAATAATAATAATAATAATAATAATAATAATATTAATATTAATATTAATATTAATAATAATAATAATAATAATAATAATAATAATAATAATAATAATAATAATTTCTATACTAAATAAACATATATATTTTTACAAATGTGATGTGTAGATATAAATAGAATTTCTTTGTAACAAATATTTACAAAATATTTATTTTTAGGTTTAGGGATTTTACTAGGATTATTTAGGTTAAATATGTAAAATTTATAGTTTTATTGTATGATATATACAAAAATGTTTCTTTCCATATAATATATATTGTTGTTAATTATAATATTTATTTAAATTATTTTTGGGATGTATATATATATATATATATATATATATATATATATATATATATATATATATATATATATATATATATATATATATATATATATATATAAGTTAGAAAAAAAAATTTGGATGAGCAATATCATCCCTCTTCCAAGCCCTCAGCAGGCCACAGGTTTTTTTTTTTCCTGATTTGGATGATTTAAAACACGGTCGAAATTGAATCAAATTCGACTAAATCTTTCACATCTCAATCGCCTTTAGATTCTCTTTTGATCAAAGAAAAATACAATCGATATCGAATTTAAATTCAAAAAATATTGGGATCCAAAATATGGGTATAAAAACCCGTACCTGTTTTGAAAGTTAACCCAAACCTCGATAGGAAGCCGCGTATTCATTCCAGAGCAATCTTGGAGGGATCTTCAACTCCCCATGAACCGCCGACGTTGCCTGCACCGCCACAGAGACGCTAGAGCACCGCCGCAGCCGCCTGCACACGCCGGAACATGGTCCCCTGTTCCAGCAACCCGACTTCCATGTACCCATGTTCCATGCTAATTTTCTATTTATCTACTCGATATATCTCAGATCAATAAACTCTTATAGAAAGCCTATATAACCACCTAGCTATCCCAGTAGTTAGAAGACTGAATCGTATAGGAATCAATATTAATCCTGACCAAAAAAATCAAAAAAAGAACTATTTCATGAACAGTTCATAGATATTTCAACCACCTAGTTTGGAAGCCAAATTTCAACCAGCATATTCGAGGATCTTGAAATCTAACTGAAGGGAGTTGTAGAAACCTAACGAGGTTTAAGACTCTTCAAATAGTTTTAATTTTAGCTATGTAGCTTCTATTTAATTTCAGTTCCAATATGAAAAAATAGTTTTCTAAAACTAAAATTTTCAATACGGGGTCCATTCCGACAAACCAGATGACTTGGTCGCAAACCGAGGGCATCAAAAGCTGTGTGCAGACTTTGCGGACGTGTGTGCTTTGACGGAATTCAAATTGGTTGCGTGTGCGCGACGAATGCGACCCGTATTTATCGAAGAACGTCGTATCAGCCCTGTTCCAAAAATCTCAATTATTTTGTGCACATTCGTATGAAACTTAACCCACTGGAATCGTATCATTTTTTTGGTCATGTGAGCCAAGTTTGGTCTGATTCTGAGAAGGTCGACCGGAGTGCTATTTTGGCGGACCCATGATCCGATTCAACGAACAATTTTGTGCACAGCTCATCAAAATCCAAAATTGGATATAACATTGAGTTTGTATCAAAATTGGACTCATAGGTATATAATTTGTTAATTATAGAGATAATATATTTTGGCACGCTTTTTGGTGTAGAGCGGTCCAACAGCGGACATTATTTTGATCCAAAATTATAGTTTTGCTCCTGTGTTCAGAATTGGACTTATGGATAGTCAATCTTATTTACTTCTTTTATTCCAAAAACGTTGGTGATGTTTGTTTCAGCATCCGGGGACGTTTGCGGAAGTTCAATCCTTGTAGTTTTTTCTGACTTGTTGATTTCATCTACTGGACGTCATCAAAACACCTAACAGCCACTAGACAAGTATACATTGCTCATTTTTAGCATTTATTTATTTGTTTCATACTTTTTTAGTTCATATATTGTAAATTGTGCGTCCAAGTCATACTTGGGTGCAAACGATTGTATTAGTCATTTTTCGTTGCTTTTTTTATTGTATGCATGTTGACTTAGTTTTAGCGGACTATGTCATGACCCGCATCCGGAATAGGGGCACGAGTGCGTGACAGCATCCCTGCCTACGCCACATAAACGGCGTAGAATGCTATCTAGGTCTACTATCTAACAACAATTATAATATCAAAACATGTCGAGATGTTCAACTCTAAATGAAGGACAAGCAATGACAATATAATATACTCAATCACAATATTCTAAGAAAGATATAAGATACGGAAAAGTAAAGACAACAAGATATGAAAATATCATCCAAAAAATTCAACACAGAAATAATACAAGTCCAGAGTCTCAGAGTCAACAATCTCAAATACAAATTCTAAAATAATAACATGCCAAAGTGTTATCTGGAGACAAAGTCCAGTACAAGTCTAATCTAGCTGAGCTACCACTAGTGCCACATCGGCTGAAACTACCCCTGCTAGACTATGGTCTCCCAGTCTACGCCCACTACGTCATAAGGACCACAGATGGTAGAACACTCGTCCTCGCCGTCATCTCTAAAATTTTGTCAACATATCCAGTCAAGATGGAACAAGCACAAATCTTCAATAACAGTTCTAATTAGACGATAAAAAATATGTAGTAGTAAAAAGAGAGAATATACAAGATAAAGTGATACGTACAAGAGCATGATAAGGCATATCAAGACTGTAAATGAATGTAAGAGCATGAGAACATTGTATATCATGTACGAAAATCAAGAAACTATTATTTATGTGAGTTAGCACTAGTTTCAACATGTGATCGGCTTAGGAACATGATACAAGAGTTGGCCTGGTTAATCATACGTGTGGTGTATGATTAACACTGTTCAAGGTTCAAGACTTTACAAGGAGGGTATTGATCACATATCTATGCTAATACTCCCCACACCCGACTAGTATATTGGATCCAACCATGACACGTTATGACACGAATTCTCCGAGAAGGTCGCGAGCCTTCACAGAAATTGTGTCTATATAATGCACAAGGAACAAGGACAAGGTTTACACAAGATATACCAAGGAATACAAGGAATAACATCTCATGACGGGATCCAGACAAATACCAATCCGTGTGAACAATGTGTCAAGAGAATAAGGATATCTACACTAAATATAAGAAACATAGACGATATCATAAAACAAAAATATTATCAGAGAATGTACTCGACTGAGATCCGGTAGAAACTGTCAACAGCGAATCGAGGCTCAGAGTAAAGTCATAGACCTAAAGATAAGATATACAATAGTTAAATAGGGTTTAACAGTGTTAGGCATGATTTTTTGTGTATGATATGCAATCTAGGTCAAACTATGTCATACTATGTCAAACTAAGTCAAACAAAGTCAAACTAGGTCAAGCTAAGTCACACTAAGTAAAACAAAGTCAAACTGGGTCAAACTAAGTCAAATAGTCAAACTAGGTTAAACTAGGTCAAGGGTTGACCTACAGTTGACTTTTGATCAACTGGTCAAACTAGGTCAAGGGTTGACCTATAGTTGACTTTTGATCAACTGGTCAACTCCTAATCTAATCTAGGTCAGATGTTGACTCTACTTTGACATTCAGTCAAAATAGTCAACCTTGGTCAAACATGGTCAAATCTAAGTCAAATATCCTATTTTTAGTCATTACCTACCAATATATCCTTTACCTTATCTCTATTTGTATCCCAATACAAATACCTTAAGTTGAAAACCAATACCTTAACATCCATATACCTTAGATACTAGATAATACCATATCCTAGTAATATCCTACTCTTAGGCTAGTAGATAGCTCAATACCTTTGGCTAGTACCTATCTCTCTACCTTAACCTCATACCAATTACCTTATCCTCTAGGTAATATCTCATTACCTTACTAATACCTTAGATACTATCTTACTTATCCATCTAGGATACTATCTTAGGTAATATCTTACCTTATATAACTAGAGAAGTACATTATCCTAAACTAGATGCCCAGCATCTACTACCTACCAAGATACCTTAGGCTATCTAGGTAAACTATTATATATATTATATATTATATATATATATATATAATATTATATATATATATATATATATATATATAATATTATAATATTATAATATATAATATTATATATATATATATATATATATATATATATATATATATATATATATATATATATATATACACACACACACACACACACACACATAACATTACCTTAACTTCTAAAGTATCTAAAATACCAACATCTAAGTAGTTACTAACTTAGATATCTAACTATCTATTTAGATACTAACTTAGACTTCTAGGGTACTAACTAGATACTAACTCTAACAAAGACATTAACTCTACAAATCTAAGATACTAACTAATAAAGGATACTAACATACCTTAGGATACTAACATCCCAAACAAGATATTAAATTAGTGCATAGGATACTATCCTAAATATCTAACTTATACAAGATACCCACTACTAACTATCTAACATAGATACTAATATCTAACTATAACATACTAACTCATCTAACTATCTAACCATCCTTCTAACCAACCTAAACAAGACCACACTCTCACACACACACATGGCAAATGGAAAGGGGGCAAAATGGTTGCAAAGTGGGCTGCTAGTGGGGCTGCCACTGCTGCCCAAACTGCTGCTGCAATTGCTCTTGCTTCTGCTGCATCTGCTAGTACTGCTGCTGGCTTGCTGCTGCAGCTGCTGTTCTTGCATATGCTGTTGCAGCTGCTGCTATCCCCCTCTTCTCCTTCTAATCACACACACACAACTCACATACTCCCCTCAAGCCTCACACACATCTCACTAGACACATATCAAATCCAAACCATGACACACTCACATAGATCTCACTAACACATACAAACACATACACACACTAACACGCACTACTAACAACACCAAACCACTAATCCCTCTCTCTACAAACACTAATCAAAACCCCCTTCTCGCCTCATCACATAGACACACATACATAACCTCTTCTCATCCTCTACTCATCACACTCAAGCCACACCCACGAGGACACAACAACACAATCTAACACTCATATCAAATCCCCAAAACAGTCCACATTACAAATATATACCAAATTACATATCTCTATATAAAAATATGACTTGTAGGCTAAAATACATAGATACATACATAGGTATTCAAATGAAAACCACTTCGGGTATCCTAATAACCATGGCTAAACTATTCTCTAACATACTCAAATCTGAAATTAGAAGACAAGATAGTCAATAGGGCATAAACACAAATACTTGATGGGCCACCCTCGAAATTTCTCCATGGGTGACACCAAACCACTCCTAACTTCCTATTGAGGACTCAAAAGAGCCTCTAAATCAAACGTAAGGGTGGTTCATGCATGGGGGTGGTTCCTATAGATCCAAAACTATCAAATATGTAAAGAAAAAATGAATTAGAGAGGATTTAGAGAGAGATACACATTGGGAGTTGTATTCCAATGATTCAATCAAAAGGATACGGTTCCGACACGAGAATCCATTGCAAATGGACTCCCCTCCTTGCTTCTTGCTCCTTGCTTCCTACTCCTAGTAGGCACCTTCTCCTTGATGGATTGAGAGGAATGGAGGAAAAATGAGTGGATTTGGGAGATGAAATCAAGAGAAAAGCTCTCAAGTTTGGGGAAGAACACTAAATTGGGGAAAAAGAGGCTACAAAGGAAATAAAAGATGGAGAAACCCCTTCCCCAAGTGGCCGGCCATATGGAGACCTAAATGGGTCTAATAAAAAGTCTAAGTTGTCCCTAATGGTTCCCCTTTGGTTAATTTAAGTCATACAAGAAATTGGGGTCAAATTGGTCAAAACTCTAAACTCTAAATGACTAAACTTGTCATGTGGGATTAGCCTACTTGCACTAGCCTATTAAGCTGGGTTTGTGGGCCATGCCTAGCTAATCCATGGGTTCCGACTAGAGTCTAAGCTAACCGGACCACTAACACAAGTAAAAACTAGAAGAGTCTCTAACCCGACTAAATAATTCCCAAAAAATACAATACTAATAAATAAATATTCATAAAATATTAGAATATGAAAAATGATAAATTTACCCTTATTTTTGAAAACAGGCAGTTACAATCCTACCTTCTAGAAAATTTTGTTCTCAAAATTTGAAATGGTTGTAATCTTCTCTAGGTCAAGCCCCAAACAATCAAAGTCTACAAAATTCTATCCAAAGCTATACAATATGCAATTCTAGGGAGTTAAAACAAACATGCATGGTTTTAGTCTCTACATTGTCATGTTATTGTAGTATCCATTAGGGTTTTCTATTAATCTAGCATGAACATCACATATGCAACCTAAAGGTACTAAAAAAAATCAATCAAACAATCAATGGATAGAATGAAACAGGAAGAAGGAAGAACAAGACCTAGCATCCTAGTCCATCACCTGCAGTGTGGGTCTCCTCGACCACCATCGCAAAAGCCCTGCCTTAGCGGGGTATATCCCGCTGCTGGTGCGGGGCGTGATGCGGTGCCACAGGTGGCCTAGCTAGACTCCTTACCTACCCCTGATACTCACTCAAGTTATTCTCTCACATCCATCTAACTAAAATACTTAAGACCTATGGTTATCCTTGACTCATCCTTAACTCACTGGTATGTACCACTAAGTATGCTATATTAAGACTTCTAATTTACTATTTGTAGGATACCTTCCTGAATTTCTGACACTATCCATCACATGGCACTAGCTCCTATGCTTGACACTCAAGGGATACAGTCTTACTAAAGTACTTGAAGGATCTGGCCTATATCTCACATGTTCAACCATGAACCACTCACAAACCCACAAGCTATACTTTTGACAACCAATACTAATATTCAAGACACAAACCTATCTGCAAGCTACCAAGCCACTACACCATCCAAGGAACTTCAGGACTAATAGAATGAAATCCTATAAGGAACTGGGCTAGAAGGACTAAGGACATCTATATCCGAAGCTAAATAGGTGGTGGAAATAAATTCTATTATCACCGAAATGGAATGACAGAGATGATATGTTAAGAACTAATTAAAGATACAATCTGATAATCATTCTTGTCTATCCGTAGTCATGTTACCTAGAACCCTCACCACGCTAGTAAACATAGCTACGATAAGTGATAAAGTCCATGACTGAGTTATATACTTCAGTAATTATGTTATCTAGAATTCTCACCACGCCAACCAGTATGGCTGCGAGAACTCTAAATTTCATAAATAATGTAAGTACATCCAAAGCCGGGCTCTATGTCTTCGCTACATCAGCTTAGTATGGCTGCGATAAACTCTAGACTCCATAACCAAAGTAGACGTCTACCTTCATACTGTCTTCATCAAATATGTCATCGGAATATACGTTAACCTAGTCCATAAAACTCATCTGATACCAGTCAAAGTCAACAACGAACTCCAAGAATGAAATTCAACAACGAACAAGGAAGAACGGACGTAGACAAGTGAAAACAGACTCCGAGATAAGGTTTATAGTAAAATTCTCAGGGGTCGTCCCTGGAATCTCTCAAGTAATCCTAATTATGATTGAGTATCCTTAGCCTATAGCCTATATCTTCTAAACCTATAGCAGGCTCGTAGCAGCACTCTATGTCGAGCACCACTATGACATCGCACTAATTGTGACTTCTGACCTGTATGGGCCACCACTTAAAATGTGTCATGACCCGCACCCAGAGTAGGGATACGAGTGCGTGACAATGTCCCAGCCTATGCCACAGAAACGGTGTAGAACGCTGTCTAGGTCTACTATCTAACAACAATTATAATATCAAAACCTGTCGAGATGGTCAACTCCAAACGGAGGACAAGCAATGACAATGTAATATACTCAATCATAATATTCTAAGAAAGATAAAAGATACGGAAAAGTAAAGACAACAAGATATGAAAATATCATCCAAAAAATCCAACACAGAAATAATACAAGTCCAGAGTCTCAGAGTCAACAATCTCAAATACAAATTCTAAAATAATAACATGCCAAAGTGTTATCTGGAGAAAAAGTCCAATACAAGTCTAATCTAGCTGAGCTACTACTAGTGCCTCATCGACTGGAACTACCCCTGCTAGACTATAGTCTTCCGGTCTACGCCCTCTACGTCATAAGGACCATAGTAGGTAGGACACTCATCCTCGCTGTCACGCCCCGCTCCCGTAGGAGCGATCGTCCTCGCTAAGGCGTGATGCCGTGTGAGCCTAGATTGCGCTCACGCAAGACAGGTTCCATAACGGTCGATTACAGGCTAAGCGACAAGGTCGTCGCACAGAAGTCCCAAGCGAAAATGTTGAAGCAAAACACAAGTCATACAAATACTCTTTTATTGATATTGAAACAAAAATTACAATGTGGCACAAGGCCAAGATTACAATCACTCTCACTTTTCTCACATTACAAGTCACTCTGCTCTCTCTCATCTCTCAATACAATTCGAGTAGGCCAACGGAAGCTTCGGATAGGCGATGTCCATACATTATGTCCCGTATAAGTCCAGACTCCATGCGGCTGCGTGCCTCGAAACGCCAAGGAACTCCATGTCTCGACGCATCCAAGCGAGCTCCATGCCAACGAGCTTCTACCTGTTCCTGTACATGAAAACTGTGTGGGTGCCAGTATTTAACTGTACTGGTGGTGTGACCTCCTCGCCCACCTATACAAAACCAACACGTTCATTTACTTTGTACAACATAATCCTTTTACGATTGTCTATCTACTCTTGCCTTAAGATCAGTTTTAGGATATAGACTCTTGGCCTATTTTGTGTCTCTAGACCATCCCGTGCCTTAACAACGTCAACTTATTAAGTCGTATTTTTCTTTCGGCTTATACCTAGAGACGAAACTACACGATAGTATCCAATTTCCATGTGACCGTGCTACAAGTCCATTATGCCGTCAACGTGGTCGTATCATGAGACCTATTCGTGTGTCCATATTGAGGCCGTGCCTTGCAACTCAGTATGACTTAACCATATTGCCGCCTCGCGACCTTTGCTGCTTTAATCACCAACTAATCAAATCAAGACTTGTGAACTTAGTGTCACCTAACCAACTTTGCCTTACGACGATTCCTGACTTAAACTCGCAACAACTCAATTCCAACTTATGCAACTCTATGCCAACAACTTTAAGACTCGACACCACATCCCGTGACGAAGCGCGGTGTCTACGTTGCAACCAAATCTTAGGCACAAACATTGTCTTCTGATCGTGCACCTATTTAACTCGACTCAATCCAAAGGCACACCTGCGGATTATCGCCCGTGCAGACCCATCTATATGAAAGGTCACTAGTATCACAAGCTATCCTGGACGTATAGTTTTATTATTCAGGGTCCTTTCAATGCAAGTAGCTAGTCCCGTTGCAAGTCCCCGCTTAACCTGTGTTATTATCCTTGCACGACTACGTTGTTTCCTCCTAGGCCGACTCAGTCCCGTGGCCCCGGGTTGCCGCTCGAGGAACCATCGCCCTGGTCGACAAGTTGTCCATGACTATGCAAGACTCGACTCGAACTGACGTCTCATACAGTCATTCTTCTTCCAATGTTACCATGGTCGCGAGCATTCTTCCTTGTTGCCCTATCATTTTTTTTAACTCAGGAATGCCTATTTAATAGACCTTTTTTTTTTCCAAACTTCATTTGAATCAACCGTGGCTTGTGAAATAAAACACTAAGTCCGTGACATCGTACCTTAAGCTAACTTATATTCTATACGATACTACCGCCCAACTCATACTCCATATTACTAGCTTTGAGACAGTAGGACTTAGTGGCTATACCCAGCCGTAGAACTCGCGGGACCGTGCTTGCTACTACTCAGATAGCCTTACACAACTTTGCCAAACTTAATCGTGCAATAACTTGACGAGCAAAAATTGCATCAAGCCTTGTATCGTGGGAACGTGTCATGCACGCGTTCGGCTTTGAACAACCAAGTTCGTTGGGTGCCTACACTTATGTCACAAGCCGTGCGATACAACTTAACCCGTCGAGCGAGCAAAGGCTATGCCATGCCTTGGACGATAGGACCGTGCATGCTTTATCAAGCGTTATACGGGCGAAGCCTATGTCTTAGGCTAACTCTTAGCTTTGTGGCAAAGACCAACTTTTCCTTCTCCCAAACCACGAAACGAAGGACCGAGTGTCAATTTTGAAAGCCATTGCATAGCTAAGTCCGAATGCCGTCGGCGTTCCGATTTCTCTGATTTACTGAGCGGGATGGGGTACTACATCATACACCACTCAAAAAAAGTTTCATCTTCGAAACTAACTGAGTACTCACTTATCGACTTATAACTTGATTCAACATCTAATGATTTTCGTACACATTCTTTTTATACGTTTCTTAAATCCGAGCTACGCTCGCACTACTATCAATCTTTTTCTTTGTAACTCACAATCTCAAAATCCTCGACCGTTCTATTCCTACAGTCTCTCTTGAATTCAACGTATCACTTAGTTGGATCGTGCACATATTTTGGGCATCCCCAAAATACATGCATTTCAACCAAGCCTTGTGATAGTAAATTCTTCCATTTCCACTCGAGTCGGATCGTGCACATATTCGGCGTCCCTGACATATATGCATGTCAGCCGAGGCTCATGAGTGGTATTTTCATACTCGTGAATCATTCTATCCATCCCTACCATTTTTCTATCCTATCTATCCTCAAGATTTCCAATGTTAACTCTTGAAAGGGGGACGTCTCGCCTAACCGCTAGGCCATCTCTCCAGGCTAAAGTCAATCCGTCAGTATTGGAATCATAGTTTCCAAACAATAATATCAATACTAACCCCATCCTAAGGTCAAACCGAAGTTGATATTACGGGGCTTTCTACCCAAGCTCGCATCACTCCGATTTCTAAACTCCGAGCATAGATTTCACCTATTTGCACTCGCAACGTTCAGTCCAGGGGTCCGAGTCATTCAGCAAAGCCATCCTACATCAAGTTCTTCTCAACCAAGTCTCTTGCATATCACTATCGTATGTCCAAATAAACAATTTTCGTACACGATTTCTTTGAATCCGTTCGATATAATCTACCTATCCATTCTGTCCAATTCAAGCATGCTATGACACAACTTGTCGCTAAACGATAATTCTTATTCCATATTTCTAAGTCGTTCTTTCGCAATTCACGTATTCGATCATGAGGTCGTTTGACTTAACAATATGTCACGCTCCAATCTCACGCGAGTCCGATTATCCACGGTGGGCATGAAATCATCATGCAACACTCCCGTGAGATAACCATCTTTATCGGGACGTAACTCTTGCTTGAGTCTAGACTAATTCATTCTCGATATGCAGATTGAATCTACTCAATCCTCACATTTACTCAATCATCAATCACAAGTTCGATTAATCCTCGAATTCACCTTCGCATCAAGCAACAAGTCGAAGCATTCCAAATTGCCACGCCCTGATTTTTTTCTGAATGCGATCATCCCCGCGACATGAATCACCATGTCAGCGCTCACGCGGAATGATCGTCCCAAATCTGACGTGACGCATGTACGAGGCTGGAGTTGCGCTCATGCAAGACAAGGTCATCGACGTTGTGGTTATCAGCGTACGTAACCACCAAAATATAATCATTTTTATCCGATATTCATTTCAATCAAGAACCTAAGTATAACATCCATCAAAACAATAACACTTTTGCACGATCGTTATTCTTCGAATTAGAGTGCCCCCGAGTTATCGTATATTAATCTTTGATACGCCTCAATACCATCGATGATATACGTAACCTGATGATCTTCCTTTGTAATAAATTTTGAGTTATGCAACTGATGCTATCATCCTAACCAGATACACCATATTTCCTCGATATTCAAGATCAATTCCATCGTTACCCCTTGAACTAGCTATATGTTCAATTCGTTCAAAATCCAAGATCACGTAGGTTCATCCGTCTACCTTAAGTCATCGAGCCACATATTTTCTCAAGTCGTATCGATCTATGCTAACTCAAATATTCGAATCATTTTCAGGCACGTTATCATCCAATCGTGCTAAGTTTTTGTATACGATTCACATATTAATTTCTTCGATCGAGTCATCCATTTGTTACCTTAACTTTTTCTCGATTTAATCTATCTACTCAACCATTTCTGCATTTCGTACTTGCACAATCCCAATCTCGTGCGTGTCACCTCTAGTTTTGTTCGAATCGACTCGTCTAAATCTTCAAGATCATAACTTACTCAATGATACTCAATCTAAGGCTTTGCATACATGCGACGCTTGTTGACAGACTCATTGGCACCCCACATCCTAAATTGACCAACATCCCTAAGGCTATCCCATACACCACTCAGGGATAAAGTTATTCGACAAATCCTCAAAACTATCATTCAATTCGTAATCGACTACTTTGAATCTTCGTTCGAACCATTCCTCAAATTTCAAGCACGCTCTTCTATATCACATCGACGATAACATCGTCACTCGATAGCACCGTTATCGGAACTACCCAACACTCTTTCGAATCGATTCTAACTCATTCTTGCCTGACGTAATTTTGGTGTATATGCCCATCCCTACTTAGCCAACCGTGCTTATTGAAGTTAACTTTTGTTCAACCAAAATTTCTTTCATATGATTTTGCAAAATATATAGACTTATTGTATGGACATCCCGTGGGACATTTGAGAGAGAGCGCACCAACGATATCAATTTGCGGAAGCAACAAAGAGTTAACGAATTCAATCGAAAGTCTAAGGACGTAAAGCCGTGCTCTGATACTATTATATCACGCCCCGCTCTCGTAGGAGCGATCGTCCTCGCTAAGGCATGATGCCGCATGAGCCTAGATTGTGCTCACGCAAGGCAGGTTCCTTAACGACCGATTACAGGCTAAGAGACATGGTCGTCGCACAGAAGTCCCAAATGGAAACATTGAAGCAAAACATAAGTCATAAAAATACTCTTTTATTGATATTGAAACAAAGATTACAATATGGCACAAGGCCAAGATTATAATCACTTAAGCTCACTCTTCTCACATTACAAGTCACTCTGCTTTCTCTTATCTCTCAATATAATTCGAGTAGGCCAGCGGAAACTTCGGATAGGCGATGTCCATAATTATGTCCCGTATAAGTCCAGACTCCATGCGGCCGCGTACCTCGAAACGCTAAAGAACTCTATGCCTCGACGCATCCAAGCGAGCTCCGTACCAACGAGCTTCTACCTGTTCCTGCACATGAAAACTGTATGTGTGGGTGTCAGTACTCAACTGTACTGGTGGTGTGAGTTCCTCACCCACCTATACAAAACCAACACGTTTATTTACTTTGTGCAACATAATCCCTTTACGATTGTCTTTCTACTCTTGCCTTAAGATCAGTTTTAGGACATAGACTATCGGCCTATTTTGTGTCTCTAGACCATCTCGTACCTTAACAACGTCAACTTATTAAGTCGTATTTGCCTTTCGGCCTATACCCAGAGACGCAACTACAAGATAGTACCCAATTTCCATGTGACCATGCTACAAGTCTATTGTGCCATCAACGTGGTCGTATCATGAGACCTATTCGTATATCCATATTGAGGCCGTACCTTGCAACTCAGTATGACTTAACCATATTGTCGCCTAACGACCCTTGCTGCTTTAATAACCAACTGACCAAATCAAGACTTGTGAACTTAGTGTCACCTAACCAACTTTGCCTTGCGGCAATTCCTGACTTAAACTCGTAACGACTCAATTCCAACTTGTGCAACTCGATGCCAACAACTTAAGACTCGACACCACATCCCATGCCGAAGCGTGGTGTCTACGTTACAGCCAAATCTTAAGCCCAAACATTGTCTTCTGATCGTGCACATATTTAACTCGACTCAATCCAAAGGCACACCTGCGGATTGCCGCCCATGCCGACCCATCTATATAAAAGGTCACTAGCATCACAAGCTATCCTAGACGTATAGTTTTATTAATCGGGGTCCTTTCAACGCAAGTAGCTAGCCCCGTTGCAAGTCCCCGCTTAACCTGTGCTATTATCCTTGCACGACTATACCCTATTTTCTCCTAGGCCTAGTCGGTCCCGTGGTCCTGGGTTGTCGCTTGAGGAACCATCGCCCTTGTCGACAAGTTGTCCCTGACCATGCAAGACTCGACTCGAACTGACGTCTCACACAATCATTCTTCTTCTAATGTTACCATCCTTTCAGGACCAAGTTCAAGACTTCTAACATTTGAGACCGCCTCGACGACCCATGGTCGCGAGCATTCTTCCTTGTTGCCCTATCATTTTACTCAACTCAGGAATGCCTATTTAATAGCCCTTTTTCTAAACTCTATTTGAATCAACCGTAGCTTATGAAATAAAATACTAAGTCCGTGACATCGTGCCTTAAGCCAACTTATGTTCTATACGACACTACCGCCCAACTCATACTCCATATGACTAGCTTTGAGACCGTAGGACTTAGTGGCTATACCCAGCCGTAGAACTCATGGGACCGTGCTTGCTAATACTCCGATAACCTAACATAACTTTGCCTAACTTAATCGTGCAACAACTTGACGAAAAAAATGGCATCAAGCCTTGCATCGTGGGAACGTGTCGTACACGTGTTCGACTTTGAACAACCAAGTTCTTTGGGTGCCTAGACTTATGTCACAAGCCGTGCGATACAACTTAACTCGTCGGGCGAGCAAAGGCTATGCCTTACCTTGGGCGATGGGACCGTGCATGCTTTATCAAGCGTTATACGGACGATGCCGATGACTTAGGCTAACTCTTAGCTTTGTGGCGAAGACCAACTTTTTCTTCTCCCAAACCACGGGACGAAGGATCGAGTGTCAATTTTGAAAGCCATCGTGCAACACTTCTAAGCCGACCGTGGCATGAAATCATGAGGTCGTTTGACTTAACAATATGTCACGCCCCAATCTCACGCGAGTTCGATTATCCACGGTGGACATGAAATTACCATGCAACACTCCCGTGAGATAACCATCTTCATCGGGACGTAACTCTTGCTTGAGTCTAGACTAATTCATTCTTGGTACGCAGATTGGATCTACTCAATCCTCAAGTTTACTCAATCATCAAGCAAAAGTCCGATTAATCCTTGAATTCACCTTCGCATCAAGCCACAAGTCGAATCATTCCAAATTGCCACGCCCTGATTTTTTTCTGAGCACGATCATCCCCGTGACATGAATCACCATGTCAGCACTCACGTGGAACGATCATCCCAAATCCGACGTGACGCATGTGTGAGGCTGGAGTTATGCTCGCACAAGACAAGGTCGTCGACGTTGTGGTTATCAACGTAACCAACAAAATATAATCATTTTTATCCGACATTTATTTCAATCAAGATCCTAAGTATAACATCCATCAAACAAGGTCAAATCTAAGTCAAGTATCCTATTTCTAGTCATTACCTACCAAGATATCCTTTACCTTATCTCTATCGGTATCCCAATACCAATACCTTAAGTTGGAAACCAATACCTTAACATCCATATACCTTAGATACTAGATAATAACATATCCTAGTAATATCCTTGCCTTAGGCTAGTAGATAGCTCAATACCTTAGGCTAGTACCTATCTCTCTACCTTAACCTCATACCAATTACCTTACCCTCTAGGTAATATCTCATTACCTTACTAACACCTTAGATACTATCTTACCTATCCATCTAGGATACTATCTTAGGTAATATCTTACCTTAGATAACTAGAGAAGTACATTATCCTAAACTAGATGCCCAACATCTACTACCTACCAAGATACCTTAGGCTATCTAGGTAAACCATTATAAAAATTATATATATATATATATATAAATATATATATATATATATATATATATATATATATATATATATATATATATAAATATATATATATATATAATATTACCTTAACTTTTAAAGTATATATTATATATATATATATATATATATATAAATATATATATATATATATATATATATATATATATATATATATATATATATATATATATATATATATATAATATTACCTTAACTTCTAAAGTATCTAAGATACCAACATCTAACTAGTTACTAACTTAGATATCTAACTACTTATTTAGAAACTAACTTAGACTTCCAGGGTACTAACTAGATACTAACTCTAACTAAGACATTAACTCTACAAATCTGAGATACTAACTAACAAAGGATACTAACATACCTTAGGATACTAACATTCTAAACAAGATATTAAATTAGTGCCTAGGATACTATCCTAAATATCTAACTTATACAAGATACCCACTACTAACTAACTAACATAGATACTATTATCTAACTATAACATACTAACTCATCTAACTATCTAACCATCCTTCTAACCAACCTAAACAAGACCACACTCACACACACACACACATGACAAATGGCAAGGAGACAAAATGGTTGCGAAGTGGGCTGCTAGTGGGGCTGCCACTGTTGCCTAAACTGCTGCTATAGTTGCTCTTGCTGCTGCTGCTGGCTTGCTGCTGTAGCTGCTGCTCTTGCATATGCTGCTGCAAACTGCTGCTGCAGCTGCTGCTATCTCCCATCTCTTCTCCTTCTAATCACACACACACAAAACTCACATACTCCCCTCAAGCCTTACACACATCTCACTAGACACATATCAAATCCAAACCATGACACACTCACATAGATCTCACTAACACATACAAACACACACACACACACACACACACACACACACACACACACACACACTAACACGCATTACTAACAACACCTAACCACTAATCCCTCTCTCCACAAACACTAATCAAAAACCCCTTCTCGCCTCATCACATAAACACACATACATAACCTCTTCTCATCCTCTACTCATCACACTCAAGCCACACCCACAAGGACACAACAACACAATCTAAAACTCATATCAAATCCCCAAAACAGTCCACATTACAAATATATACCAAATTACATATCTCTATATAAAAATATGACTTATAGGCTAAAATACATAGATATATACATAGGTATTCAAATGAAAACCACTTGGGGTATCCTAACCAGGGCCGGCTCCAGCATTTTGGAGGCCCTATACAGTCCCAAAAATGAGGTCCTCATCCCTCTATATAAATTTTTTTTATAATGCAAAACCCAACAAATCCGAAATACAATATAATTAGTATTAGCAACTCCAAGTTCTAAATTTATAACAAAGTTTTTGGATGTATTCATATTATACTATTAACAACTGGATGGCATAATATGGATAAAAATAATAATTCATATGCAAAGTAGTTGAAGATGACAAATATTATGTCAAGGGTGCTAAAGTTTTCCATTGCAAGAATGAGGATAAATATGTATGTAGCTTTACAGAAGATGGAATCATAAATCGAATACAAATTTTTTGGATGCAATGAATCAAGAAATTATTTGTATATTATTTGCATACATGGATAAAAAATATAAAAAATAATTGTCAATAACAACATTATAAGGGCCCGGAAAGCTCCCTAGTCCCCATTAGTGATGACGCTTTCTAACCAAATAAAAAAATAGTCATAAAAAAATAAGAGTAGGTGCAAAAAAAGGTGAACCTCACTCAAAAAAGGATCAGGCTCCTTCTTGTCGTGACTCATGAAATCGTTTCTGGTTTGGTCGCCAGAAAGAAGCAAAAAAGAAAAAGAAGATGCTATTAGAGATTGAGAGAGAGATGATATTAGCTTAGTATTAGATAACTAGAGAAGTACATTATCCTAAACTAGGTTTGCTCGCCAGAAAGAAGATTCTATTAGGTAATATCTTACCTTAGATAACTAGAGAAGTACATTATCCTAAACTAGATGCCCAACAATTACTACCTACCAAGATACCGTAGGCTATCTAGGTAAACCATTATATATATATATATATATATATATATATATATATATATATATATATATATATATATATATATATATACACACACACACACATAATATTACCTTAACTTCTAAAGTATCTAAGATACCAACATCTAACTAGTTACTAACTTAGATATCTATCTATCTAGATACTAACTTAGACTTCTAGGGTACCAACTAGATACTAACTCTAACTAAGATATTAACTCTACAAATCTAAAATACTAACTAATAAAGGATACTGACATACCTTAGGATACTAACATCCTAAACAAGATATTAAATTAGCGCCTAGGATACTATCCTAAATATCTAAATTATACAAGATACCCACTACAAACTATCTAACATAGATACTAATATCTAACTATAACATACTAACTCATCTAACTATCTAACCATCCTTCTAACCAACCTAAACAAGACCACACTCACACACACACACACACATGGCAAATGGCAAGGGGCAAAATGGTTGCAAAGTGTGTCACGACCCGCACCCAGTATAGGGGCACGAGAAGTGGTTAAGTCCAGTCTACGCCGCAGTATCGACGGTAGAACGCTGTCATAGGTCACATACATCTAACAGTTATAAGGTAACTGTACAGTTATACTCTCCGAATAGAGGAATAATATAAAGTATAACTCAATCACAGCTAAGGTAGAATGTACGATAAGATGGATAGATAATCAACAGAGTCCACAGATGGAATACAAGATAAGAGAGAGAAACTAAGTGTCTAAGATAAACAACTCCACAATATCTAGAATAATAAATCCCTAAATAAGTACAAGTGTATCCAGCAAGACAGAATGATAAGTAAGATACTGGTCTAGCTAACTAGCCTAGACTACTGGGTAATGTCCTCTACAAGTGTTGGGTCCTCCTGGGAGTCTAGCTCACATGTGTCATCTAGGCCTGCTCCATAGTATGTGGGACAGAACTCCTCAATATCATCTGTAATATTTCAACAGGTTCAGTCAGGACGGGAGCGAGCACAGTACATCTCACGCAGTTCATAATATGACAGAATATATAAATATGCAATAGAGTAAGATACATGAAACGCTGAAGAATATACATGAAGTAAAAGAGAGAGAACGGTAATGTAAATAGATAATATAAGTAGAGAACTAACAGTGAACTAGTGATTTAGAGTACAAGATAGACATGTGAATGGCTTGAATTTGCACATGAGTAATCTAAGAGTTTGCACATGAATATACTATTTTGGAATTGTTCACATGACCATTTATACTCCCCCGTACCCCAATCAATACACAAGGATCCAGACAGGTTATGTTATTGCACATGATATTACATGAAGGCCCATAATAGGGTGCACATGATTGTATATATGGGGACTCCGTGAACATGAGAGTACATAAATTACGAGAGTGCACATGAATGGTAAAAGCACCGGAGTACATGATGAAAGTGAAACACACATGACATACTGTAACCCGATGCTCCCGAGGAGGATAACATCTCATGAAGGGATCCATATAGTACCAATCCGTGTTAACAATGTGACAGCATCAAGTAAAGTAATCTAGAGCGTAAATATAAATCCTATCAAGTATGAAATGGTCAGAGAATGTACTCGCCTGTTATCCTGAGTATCTGAATGAAATACTGCATGAGGAGTAGTGTCTGGCTCTTATTCAGAACAGCACAGGTCACAATATATCCAAATTGGTAAAATAGACTGCTACAATGCATTCTACATAATGTTTGGGTCAATCTAGGCTAAAGTCAACCTTTGGTCAACTCTAGTCAAACTAAGTCAACTAGGTCAAACCTAACCCAAACAAGTCTCACTAAGCCTAACCATACCTATCTAGCATTCATACATCATCACAAAGCCATACAAACCTAACATCACACAATCTCATGTGTATACATTCCATATACACCTAGGCTTACACATTGGAATACACATAGGCTATATCACATAGGCTCTATGCCACATACAACCTATATTGGCAACACACACATTCAATTACCACATATATATATACTAAAATCATATGGACAATATACATATATCTATATTACATATTTATCACCAAAAATTATAGATATTATACATGTATAGAGAGAGAGAGATAGTGACTGTCACGACCCGCACCCAGTGTAAGGGTATGAGACGTGGGTACATCCAACCTACGCCGTAGTGTCGGCGATAGAACGCTGTCCTAGGTCCAACATCTAACACAATTTAGAATATGCTCTAATTGGAGAATGATATATATATGGTACAACTCAATCACAATAACTAAGATAGAATAGAAGAAAGATAATCCCAACAGAGAGTCACAACATGAAGAATAATCCCGGTGTAAATCACACCATAATAAATCTCAATACAATCATAAAGTCTCATAACTAGATAATAATATAAGTCTAATCTAACTCAGGTAAGTCCTCAGCAACTACTAGATCCTGCTGAGGGTCCAGGTCACCTGTGTCAACTAGGCCTGCTCCATAGTGAGTGTCGCAGCAATCCTCATCATCTATAATATTTTTAACAGGTCCAGTCAGGACAGGAACGAATACATATCTCTCACACAGTTCATAACATGAAAGGAAATATGAAACAAGCTATAGAATAATATACATGAACTGGTGATAAAGAAATAGTAGAAAGACTGTAAAAAGAAAAACATGATATAGTAGAAATAGATATACATGATATAGATAAGAAAACTGAGCTAACTTTGTGATTCAGAGCACATGTTTGGTTATGTAAACAGGCTTAGGTTATACATGACTTAAATCTAGTTTGGAGTTATACATGAAATGGTGTAGATCACATAACCAAATAAATACTCCTCCTGCCCCAATCAGTACACAAGGATCTGTCCAGGTTATGTTATTGCACATAAAAATAATATGTCACATGGATAGCTAGTCCACATGCACACTGGGTTATACATGAAGGCTCATATGATCATGAGTATACATGAATGTCACATGAGTATACATGAATAAGTACGAATACAATGAGTAGACGAAGCACATGATAAAGTACATGAGCATAATATATCCGATGTATCTGAGGGGATAACATCGCATGAAGAGATCCATATAGTACTAATCCGTGATAATATCGTGACAACAACAAGTAAACTAGTCTATAACAAGTAAATATGTCCAAACAAGAATGAAACGGTCAGAGAATGTACTCGTCTGACAATCCGAGCTGCTGATGAGGATGTGTAACTGAACTGGAGTGATGTAAACCTATTTGAAGTAACCACAAGTCACAACATGGTCTAACATATCATAAGGAAGGGCTACAATGCAATTCTACATGCTTCTAAGTACTTCTAGGTCAAAGTCAACCTTGGTCAACTCTGGTCAAACCTGGTCAACTCTAAGTCAACAAGTCCGTTTACTGATTTTTAGGTCACACACAAGTTTACAAGTCATTCCGGGTTCGTTTGAGTCGATTTGGAACAAGTTTGACCCAAAGTTGACTTTTGTCAACTTGGTCAACTTGTCGGTCAACTCGACTAAACTAGGCTCATTGGGTCGATTCTAATCTGTCCCAATACCCTATGGTTACATTCATAATCAATCCACATACATATAGATATATTCACATTCATTAAGGTAATATATATATATATATATATATATATATATATATATATATATATATATATATATATATATATATATATATATATATTTATATATAAAGAAATATATATAATATATATATATATATATATATAAAAAAATATAATATAAAAAAATATATATATATATATAAAATATATATATATATATATATATATATATATATATATATATATATATATATATATATATATATATATATTTTTTATATTATATATATATATATTATATATATATATATATATATATATATATATATATATAATATAAAAAAAAAATATATATATATATAAAATATATATATATATATATATATATATATATATATATATATATATATATATATATATATATATATATATATATATATATATATATTCACATTCATTAAGGTTATATATATATATATATATAAAATATATATACACACACACACACATACACATACACATACACATATATATCTATACATACACATATACATATATAATATGTGACTTGAAGGAAGATGTGATAAAGGGCTGCTGTGTAAAGACTCAAATCTGAGATTAAAACCAAGTTCTCCACTATGGGATATATCACATTTATAAATACATTTACACATATATCTATTTAAAAAAATATAGACATATGCATAAATATTCATATATATACTCATATAGGTAAAGAGGATAGATTATTCGAATCCGAGAAATGGACTCAACCTGGAAATCAGAACCTTAAACTCTCATTCCAACATATTTACATATATACATGTCATTTATATATAAATATATATATCTACTCACATATACATTTATATATATAAAGGAAAATCCAAATTGTATATGTAAATGGTAATTAAATGGAATATAAAACCAAGGATCAATTCCCACAAACTCAGAATGTCATATATGAATCAAAAATTCAGAATTTGATACATAAAATCCAGAAGATCAAAATACTATAAAACTATTCAATTTTACATTAGAGGAAAAACCCAATTATACTTGAAAAAGTCAAACAAATAGGTAATAATCCCGCGGATCACTTTCCGCAAGTCCAAAATATCATATATAAGTTAACACGTCAGAAATTATCGATTAAAAGTCGAAGAATCAAAATATCACATTTCTATTCAAAATATTGAACCCGAAAAATCCAATTTCGACAAAACGACCCAAATCACGAAATACTCAACAATAAATCACAAAACTCGGCAAGCATGTTAGTCTCGACATACGTGATATGCTCGGGCACTCACGAAGTAGAAACCGTGTCCGTTTCGTGTCCACAGAGTGCATATCGAAAACCGATACCGCGTGTCGAAGAGGGTGTTCTCGCTCGATTGTGCATCACACGCACAACGAGAAGCCTCGTGCTCGTGCACACGGCTAGGTAGGGTCACGAGATAGGTCTAGGATATGTCGAAATGACACAAAGTTGCAGCGATGCGACACAGCGGCTCGCGCAACAGCGCGCGGCCTGCGCGCAAGCGTGCGTGCGTGCGTGCTCGTGCGTACGGGTCGCCGCTCGTGGCTCGCGCGTCGGGCCACGCCCCGACTCGGGATCGAGTCCCTGGGTAGTCTAGGTATAGGGCTACGTGTTCCAACTCATGGTACGGGTCCTCGACGTGCCGTGTTCGCGCACAAAGTCCGTGTCAGCGGCAAATTTCAGCCTGAGTGCACAGTTCAGCCGACCAGTGCACGACGGATTTTTCCGCGCTCGCTCGACGAAACGTCGTGAAATTTTACGGGCATGTGGGAAGAGGTTGTCCCTACGTGATCGTAAAATTTCACACGAGATGGAGCTCTATGCGTCGAGTATGACGCACAGACAACAGGACGTGCACGGGACCGTGCACGGGATCTCGTGCACGCGTGTCCGTATCTGTTCGGATGCCAAAATTGTGTCGATTTCCGATCCATCTTCACAAAAGTTGTTACAAATCATATAAGGAAGGATTTTCTAAAAACAGAATAAAAAATTAACACTTTTCAATTCTAAGTGGCATTTTGTCGAACACGTGCAACGTGAGATCGATACGTGTCCGATACCGCTATCAAACGAAACCAAAATCCTATGACACTTCATACACAGATCAAGGGGGCCTATATGGATGCAATAATGAAGAAAATTCTAGAGAAACAAAGGTAGATCGGGATTTACCTATTGAGAGTCAGAATCTCAATAAAAGGAATTTCCTGAGCGCTTTGTCGGCCGATTTCTCCCGAGCAAATGCCTCCTTCTCCTAGCTAGCAGTACTCCAACAAATCCTCCTCTTTCCAACAAGCGCAACGGAATTCGTTTGAGGTGAAACGGACTCCGAATGAGAAATCTAGGGTTTTTGGAGGATGGAGGCTAGGGTTTGCTCTTTGGAGGCTATAAAATTTTTACAAAATGAGAGAGGGGGCTGCTTATGGCCGGCCAGGGGTAGGGGGTGTTAGGTTAGGGTTTGCACATGGGCCAAGCACTCAATGAGTTGCTAAAAGGCCCATATCAAAAAGGGTTAAAAGGCTTTAAGAGAAAATAGCTTAAAAATGAAATAAATGATTCTAAAAATTAAAAAAAAAATTCTAATTTAAATTTTAAAAGGCCAATAATACTTCTAATTACATTATTAGGCTTCTGGTCAAGGTTGACTAAGGTTAAACCACTTATACTACCAAAACACCAATTCAGCTACCAATCAAACCGCACAACAAGCAATTTAATTAATAAATTAATAAAATTCAAAGTAATGCACAATGACTAAAATACCCTTAGCCTAAAAATAGGTAATTAGCCAATCTAGTCACATGGTTGAGTCTCCTTGGTCATGGTTAGTCCCTAAGTCAAGCAGTCTCCAGGGTTAAGCTAGCAACAACCAAAATCACAATTCACCCATCTAAATAATATAAAATAAATAAAGAAAATTACCAAAAATCATAATAAGATTTAAATATTATTATTCAATGATAAAAATTACAAAAGTTCAAAATTACCCTCATTTTAAAAAATGGTGGTTACAAGTCTACCCTCCTTAAAAATAATTTCGTCCTCGAAATTAGGATGATCCTACTCCTTCTAGGTCAAATCCCCAACAATCATGGTCTTAAGAAAACTTATCTAAATCATGCCGTTGGAAAGATATCCTACAGGATTATGGCAGGTAATCAGTCTGGGGTCTCATCATCTAGCCACTATAGTCATACTAGATCAAAAGTAGTCATAAGGTATCAAGACATACAAACAATATGGTAGGGTACAGTAATCATCAAGACAGGATAAGGTATAGGTCAAGAACTCACCTCTACAAGGACTGGTAGCTGGAACTCTCTCCTGGGGGTAGGCCTCGACTAGGGGCAGGTGTAGTAGGACAGTCTCGTATCTTGTGTGCAGCTGACCCACAAAATAGGCACAATCCTAGTCTTTTTCTACAGTCCTTCCATACATGCCCAGGCTTCTTACAGAAGGCACATGTAGGTACTCGCTCAATTGGCCTCTGCTGGACAGGAATCTGAACTGGATAGGTTGGTCTAGGCTGGAAGCCGGGGTACTCCTGAGGCTCTGGTATATACTGCTCCTCGCCCTCTTGGGGCTAGGCTCTCCCCTCGAACGCATGTAATCCCACAACAGTTGGATACTGAGACTCTGCTCTCTTATAAGCTCAGCCTGAAGTCTCTGTACCTCCCACACATCCTGAAGAAGTCTGTAAATCTGAGCCCCATCAGGAATGGCATGGGGTACCACTCCATGAGGCAAAGGGAGGCCCTCAGTCTTCGGCTGAACTGCAGCCCTCTCCTGAAGGATAAGAGATGGAGGAAAACTCTCCGGTGAGGCTGCTAACATCTCCTGAGCAATGAAAGGGGAAAGTACAATCTCGTTCTCATCCAGAACTACAGTGGTGCACTGGGGACAGACTCTGGTCATGGGTGCCATTCTGGAAAAAAAAAGGAAAATAATAAATCATCGGTCTGTAAGGCAGTCTATCATTCTATAAGAAAACTGGTAATTATATAAAAACAACTAGGAATTAACTATAAAATGTTACTATTCTAAAGATGATCAAAAACGAAAGTTTAAAGCACAACTGTCAATAGCATTGAAATCCAATCACGATATATATAAAAGAAAATTTAATCTCGGCACGATCTAAGTTGATCAATCTATGGGTAAATCAAGAATTGGGCAAGATGGGGAACAAGGTCATCGAAGTCTGAGCACGAGCATCCAAGGATGGAGATCTAGGTCCAAGGATGCATAAATATTCATATACTTACTCATATAGGTAAAGAGGATAGATTATTCAAATCCGAGAAATGGACTCAACCTGGAAATCAGAACCTTAAACTCTCATTCCAACATATTTACATATATACATGTCATTTATATAAATATATATATATATATATATATATATATATATATATATATATATATATATATATATATATATATATATATATCTACTCACATATACATTTATATATATAAAGGAAAATCCAAATTGTATATGTAAATGGTAATTAAATGGAATATAAAACCAAGGATCAATTCCCACAAACTCAGAATGTCATATATGAATCGAAAACTCAGAATTTGATACATAAAATCCAGAAGATCAAAATACTATAAAACTATTCAATTTTACATTGGAGGAAAAACCCAATTATACTTGAAAAAATCAAACAAATAGATAATAATCCCGCGGATCACTTCCCACAAGTCCAAAATATCATATATAAGTTAACACGTTAGAAAATATCGATTAAAAGTCGAAGAATCAAAATATCATATTTCTATTCAAAATATTGAACCCGAAAAACCCAATTTCGACAAAACGACCCAAATCACAGAATACTCAATAATAAATCACAAAACTCGGCAAGCATGTTAGTCTCGACATACGTGACGTGATCGGGCACTCACGGAGTAGAAACCATGTCTGTGTCGTGTCCACGGAGTGCGTATCGGAAACCGATACTGCGTGTCGAAGAGGGGGTTCTCGCTCGATTGCACGTCACACGCACAACGAGAAGCCTCGTGCTCGTGCACACGGCTAGGTAGGGTCACAGGGTAGGTCTAGGACATGTCGACACGACATGAAGTCGTAGCAGCGCGACGCAGCGGCTCGTGCAACAGTGCGCGGCATGCGCGTGCGTGTGTGCTCGTGCTTGCGGGTCGCCGCTCGTGGCTCGCGCGTCGGGCCACGCCACGACTCGGGATCGAGTCCCTGGGTAGTCTAGGTATAGGGCTATATGTTCCAACTATTGGTATGGGTCCTCGACGCGCCGTGTTTGCGTACGAAGGCCGTGTCAGCGGCAAATTTTATCCTGAGTGCACAGTTCAGCCGACCAGTGTACGACGAATTTCTCCGCGCTCGCTCGACGAAACGTCGTGAAATTTTACGGGCATGTAGGCAAAGGTTGCCCCTATGTGCTTATAAAATTTCATACGAGACAGAGCTCTGTGTGTCGAGTTATAACGCACAGACAGCAGGGCATGCACGGGACCGTGCATGGGATCTCGTACACGCGTGTCCGTGTCCGTTCGGATGCCGAAATTGTGTCAATTTCTGATACGTCTTCACGAAAGTTGTTACAAATCATATAAGGATGGATTTTGTGAAAACAGAATCGAAAATTAACACTTTTCAATTCTAAGTGGTATTTTGCCGAACACATGCAACGTGAGACCGATACGTGTCTGATACCGCTATCAAACGAAACCAAAATCCTACGAAACTTCATATATATATCAAGGGTGCCTATATCAATGCAATAATGAAGAAAATTCAGGAGAAACAAAGGTAGATCCGGATTTACTTATTGAGAGTCAGAATCTCAATAAAAGGAATTTCTCGTACGCTTTGTCGGCCAATTTCTCCCAAGCGAATGCCTCCTCCTCCTTGCTAGCAGTACTCCAACAAATCCTCCTCTTCCCAATGAGCACAACGGAATTTGTTTGAGGTGAAACGGAATACGGATGAGAAATCTATGGTTTTTGGAGGATGGAGGCTAGGGTTTGCTCTTTGGAGGCTATGGAATTTTTACAAAATGAGAGAAGGGGCTGCTTATGGCCGACCAGGGGTAGGGGGTGTTAGGCTAGGGTTTGCATATGGGCCAATCACTCCATGAGTTGCTAAAAGGCCCATGTCAAAAAGGGTTAAAAGGCTTTAAGAGAAAATAACTTAAAAATGAAATAAATGATTCTAAAAATAAACAAAAATTCTAATTTAAATTTTAAAAGTCCAATAATACTTCTAATTACATTATTAGGCTTCTGGTCAAGGTTGACTAAGGTCAAACCACTTATACTACCAAAACACCAGTTCAGCTACCAATCAAACCGCACAACAAGCAATTTAATTAATAAATTAATAAAATTCAAAGTAATACACAATGACTAAAATACCCTTAGCCTAAAAATAGGTAATTATCCAATCTAGTCACATGGTCGAGTCTCCTTGGTCATGGTTAGTCTCTAAGTCAAGCAGTCTCTAGGGTTAAGCTAGCAACAACCAAAATCATAATTCACCCATCTAAATAATATAAAACAAATAAAGAAAATCACCAAAAATCATAATATGATTTAAATATTATTATTCAATGATAAAAATTACAAAAGTTCAAAATTACCCTCATTTTAGAAAAGCGGTGGTTACAGTGACAGTGAAATCCATATGTGTGTGTGTCATGAGTGTAGTGTGTGACAGGACATAGGGTCTTAGGTTTGTTCATGTGTGTAGATATGTATGAGTGTGTGTACATGAATATGGTTCCTGTGTGTGTGTGTATATAATATATTCTCAGTTTTTAGGTGTAACAGTAAAAAGAGTGTGTGTATAGATATCAATGGTGTGTGTGTAAAGGGACTCAACATAGGTTCTCAGTTTATACAGTGTGGGTGTGTATCATGAATCAATGCATACATAACAGTGTGTCAATTCTCAGTTTTTAGTTTTCTAGAGTACATGACAGTGTTACAATTCACAGGTTAGTGTAATGTGTGTGTATGAGTGTCTCGAGTACATATTTGTGTGTGAAAAATCAGTATGTAAGTGTGTGTACATTGCAACAGTGGATAGGTTGCCAGTGTTCAGCTCATGTGTGTGGATGTGTTCTCAGGAATAGTGCAAATGTGTGTGTGTGAATGATATGGAAAAACAATACGCATATAACAGTCTCATAAATCAATGTACACAAAACAGTGTACACATGTATTCTCAGGAAATCAGCCCAATGCACATTCGAAAACCCAAAATCTAATATAATTTATGAATCCTAACATGCCACTAAGCTCAGATATACATAGGTGTACCCACATTGCAATTAATCATCAAGGGAAAACAGTAAACCCAATTAATCTCAGGAAAAATCGATTAACAGTAAACTTGTATCAGGAATATTGGGGAAAATCCTAAATTCGAATTTAATACAACTAATATTCGATTTTTAATGGTTGGTAATAAGAGTGTCATATGTGAATGTGTCGTAGGTGTGTTCTAGTATCCAAGAACTGGACATAACGTGTCCAAAACCATTTCTACACTCGTGTTCAATAGGACAGTACACAGTTCTCGTACACGTGTTCACTGAGTTCGTGGACACGACACATGACACGTGTGTCCACGTGGTCATGTCCACGTGTAGCCCAACACTAGGACTACATACTGTACGCACCACGACATGTCCAAGTCGTGTCTAGTGTGGACACGAAATGCGTGTCAGTGCACATTTTGTGACAGTACGCACACAGCGCTTGTCCAATGCGGGCACGATTTCTTCCTGTGTAGTGCACCATATGCTCCCAATTTTTGGGAGGATAGTGACAGTCATTGCCCTAAAATTCTCCCAAAATTCTACGTGTCCACGTGTCCTGTACGAAGAGAACGGACGGTCGGGCTGCAGGATACTGCCCGCGTGTGTGCAGTAGGCATGTTCGTGTCCTGTTTGGACACAGACACGGCTCAAAGTTGGCTCAGTCATAGGGGAAATTAATAAGCACATATAAATCAACAAATCCATTTAATTACTTTTCAAAAATATCAAAATAAAATCCATTGAGACATTTTCACAAACACCTAGAACTAGGTTATAATACATGTCCGATACGGACACGAAATCAATGCAAAATTACACAAATTACACACCACAGCTAGGGGACACCTAGATCTAGGCTAGGATGCAAAGAAATAAAAAATTAAACACAATTTAGAGGGTTTACCTATAGTGTGTTAAATGACAAGAAAAGCCCCAAATAGGATGATTCTCCTTGCAAGCCCGAATCTCCAAATTGTTCAAAAGCTGAGATTTCTCTCCATGAACAGAAAATAGAGTAGGATTAGACTCTAATGCAAGAAACTAGAGTCAAAAAGGAATTAAAATGGAATAGTTATTGATTGGGGAAGAATGACAATACCTTTCCTTTTCCAAGAGTTGATTCAATACAAAAGAGGCAAGAACCAAAGGTAGAGATACTATATAGGGTTGGAAAGCCCTAGATGGCTAGCCTAAATAAGTGGGAATTAGGGTTAGGGTTTGACAAGTGGGATTGGGCCAAGTCTCACTGGTAATGGAAATCAATCCATGAGTCAAAAGTCCTATGAACCTATTTTTTTATCCTCCTATTTGAAACTTGATTCTAAGTGACTTAACTTGGGTTGACTTAAGTTAGACTAGGGTCCCACCATGCTAATCAAGTCACCATAGCTAGATTCAACATCTAGGTTAGTCTCCAAAGTCTCAACTAGCAAAAGTCAAAAATAACAATCATCACTTCAATAATTCAAATAAATTCAAAATTTACAAAATGACCAAAATACCCTCAAACTAAAATATGGTAGTGACAAATCTACCCTCCTTAAAAGAATTTCGTCCTCAAAATTAAAAGGCAAAACTAAACTGATGAGAAGGATAGACAATCATACCTCAAGGTCCAAAAAGATAAGGGTATCGCTCGCGCATCTCATCCTCCCGCTCCCAGGTAGACTCTCCTGGAGAATGATGCCTCCATGCGACGCGAACCAAGGGTATCACCTAGTTTCTCAGTACCTTCTCTCGGCGATCCAGAATCTCCACTGGCTGCTCTGGATAACTGAGAGTAGGTCCCACCTCAATCTCCGAATGGTCAAGTACATGGCTAGGATCAGCCACATACCGCCTCAACTGTGATACGTGAAATACGTTATGGACACCCACTAGTGCAGGTGGCAAGTCTAGCCTGTATGCCACGTCACCGACTCTCCCGCTGATCACGAAAGGTCCGATGAAGCGCGTGCTAAGCTTCCCACCTCCACCAAAACGTATGGTACCACAAGTCGGAGATATCCTCAGAAAAACCATGTCTCCGACCTAAACACAAACAAGGTCTCAAGTTACTAAATAATCAAACATAATCAAACAAACACAATAATCAACCTATTTCTAGTCCTATCTCTAATCTGTACCTCAAACTCCAAAGGCCTCCGGTGGCTATCGGTCCAATGCCAATGTTTGTCCTGCGCCAGGCGAAGTCTGTCCCTGATGTGCTTTACCTTCTCGACTGCGTCAACAACCATCTCAGGTCCCAATAAAGCTCGCTCTCCAACATCATCCCAAGATAAGGGTGTACGACACCTACGCCCGTACAGTGCCTCGAAAGGTGACATCTCAATGATGGCCTAAAAACTATTATTGTAAGCAAACTCCACCAAATGCAGATGATCCTCCCAGGATCCTCCGAAATACAAGACGCACATCCGCAGCATGTCCTCGAGCGTCTGAATAGTCCTTTTTGATTGTCCGTCCGTCTGAGGGTGGTATACAGTACTAAACTTGAGCTGAGTGCCCAAACTAGTCTGCAGACTCCGCCAGAAATGGGAAGTATAGCGACTATCCCGATCCGAGACAATATTGATCGGAACCCCATGAATCTTGACAATCTGCCGCATGTACATCTCTGCAAGCCTCTCAGTAGATGTACCCACTTTAAATGGCAAAAAGTGGGCCAATTTGGTCAACCTGTCTACGATGACCCAAATTGTGTCTTCCCCCCGCCCCCGGTGTATGCGGTAATCCAGATACGAAATCTATCATGATGTGCTCCCACTTCCACTCTGGAATGGGCAATGGCTGCAACAAACCTCCTGGCCTCTGCCTCTCTGCCTTGACCTGCTGACAGACCAAACATCTGGCTACGGAGCGAGCTACATTCTGCTTCATCCTATACCACCAGACGTGCTCCCTCAGGTTCCTGTACATCTTGTTGGCACCAGGATGTATAGATTACTGAGATCGGTGGGCCTCATGTATAACTTGCTCCCTGAGCTCTCCACTGGGCACACACAGCCTGGAATCGTGTCTCAAAGCACCATCCTCTGCAAGAGTAAACTCACCATCCACCAGCCCTGCTCGAACCTGCTCTCGGATGCACCGCAGAGCAACATCTTCGAACTGCGTCGACTTGATCCTCTCCATCAAGTCCGACTGAATCTGAAGGCCCCACATCTGCATCTGAACTCCTGGAACAATCACCTCAATCCCCAGGCTCTCCAAATCTGCTAGCAAGTGACGATCCATAGTCAAACACATGGCTGTCGGATACCTACTTAAGGCATCGGCAACCACGTTGGCCTTCTCTGGGTGATACTGTAGTGAAATGTGAAAGTCCTTCATCAACTCCAACCACCTGTACTGCCTCATGTTGAGCTCCTTCTGTGTAAACACATACTTCAAGCTCTTATGATCTGTGAAGATCTCTACCCTCTCTCCATATAAGTAGTGTTTCTACAACTTCAAAGCAAAAATCACTGCTGCCAACTCCAAGTCGTGGGTAGGATAGTTCTTCTCATGGGAACGTAACTTCCTGAAAGCATAGGCAATCACCTTCCCATGCTGCTGCAAGACACAACCCAACCCTTCCCTGAGGCATCACTCTAGATAGTGAACCCTCCTGATCCTAATGGCAATGTCAGAATCGGAGCTGTCGTCAGCCGCTTCTTCAACTCATCAAAAGCGACCTGACACTCCCCTGACCAAACAAACTCTGCATCCTTCCGGGTCAGCCTAGTCAACGGCTCTTCAATCCGAGAAAAATCCTGCACGAACCTCCTGTAATAGCCTGCCAGTCCCAATAAGCTCCTGATTTCTGCTAATGAACTCTGTGCCGACCAAGCCTCAACTGTCGTGATCTTCTTCGGGTCCACTGAGATCCCATCTCCAGTCGTCACATGACCCAAGAAGTCAACTCTGTCCAGAAAGAACTCGTACTTTGAGAGCTTACCATAAAGCTCCTTCCTCCTGAGTGTCTCCAGAACCACTCTCAAATGCTCCTCATGCTCCTTCTCAGTCTTCGAATATACCAGGATATCATCGATGAACACCACCACGAACTTGTCCAAGTACTGGTAGAACACCTTGTTCATCAAGTTCATAAATACCGTCGAGGCGTTGGTCAGCCCAAACGGCATAACCAAGAACTCAAACTGACCATACCGCATCCTGAATGCGGTCTTCGGGATATCCTCCTTCTTCATCTTTACATGATGATAACCTGACCTCAGATGAATCTTCGAAAAAACTCGAGCTCCGCTCAACTGATCAAAGAGATTATCAAACCGCGGCAGTGGGTATCTGTTCTTAATCGTGAGGTTGTTGAGTGCCCTGTAGTCGATACACATCCGTACCGACCCATCCTTTTTGGGTACAAAGAGTACCGGTACACCCCAAGGTGAAGAACTCGATCGGATGAAGCCTTTGTCCTGCAGCTCATCCACCTGCTTCTTCAATTCTACCAACTCACTGTTGTTCACTCGATAGACATGCTGAGAAATCGGCTCCGTACTGGAAACCAAGTCTATCGAGAACTCAATATCCCTGTCCGGTGGAAGTCCTGGCAACTCTTTCGGAAAGACGTCCATGAACTCCGCAATCAAAGGGTGTGGAACCGCCTGCTCCTCAACTAAAACTCCGCAGAAAAGACTGCTGCTCTACTCCGCCTGCCGTCGGGTGAACTGGAACTCTGGCTCTCCTAGCGCTCCGAACAGAACTCTACCCCCACGGCAATCTATGCTGGCGTGATGTCCGCTCAACCAATCCATACCTAATACGATGTCATAGTTCGGTAGTGGCATTATGAGCAGACTCACCTCCAACTCTCGGCCTCCCAAAATATCACTCCGCCCACTGCAAACATCACTCACGAGGATAATACCACCCCCGGTCGTGATCTTCCAGGTCCTAGGCAATGGTTCAAATACTAGGCAGTGTCTAACAGCAATTGATACAAACACAAAACTATGGGAAGCCCCAAAATCAAATAAGACGAAATCTGGAATGGAGTCGAGTAGAACAGAACCTGCGATCAGCTCCCCAATAGCCTCTGCATCCTCGGCCGCCATGGCGAAAGCTCGTCCCTACTGCTGGTGCTGCACGAACCGCTGTTGCTGTATCGACAGTGGTCCCTTCTACTGAACTGCTGGGGCTCTGGCCCTCGCTTCCTGAGCTATTCGTCCCGAAGATAGAGGGCACTTCCTTAACTGGTGCTCTGCCGAACCACAGAGTAGGCACCTTTCGAGCCTCTTCATGCAGTCATTCCACACATACCCTGGTTTCTTGCAAAAACCACAACTGGCAGGCTGCTGCCTAAGTGTCTGCGGCTAAACCCTCGGCTGCTGCTGCACCTGCTGGAAAGGTGCATGGCCCTGACCCTGGAACTGTCTCAGCTGGTGCTGCTGCTGAAAGTACGGCCTCTTGGCCGGTCCTCCACTACCACTGGCTCCCTGAGTGTCTCGCCCCCTCTTGAGCCTCAGCTCAAGATCATCCTCTGCTGCTAACGCACCCGCCAGGATCTCCTCAAAAGTGGCACTGTGGGCACTCTTGGTATAGGACTTCACCTCCTTGACTAGTCCCTTCCTGAACCTTCGGGCCTTCGTCGCCTCAGATAACCCCTCGACAAACCTGCCCAGACGGCAGAACTCCTCTGCATACTCTTCTACAGTTTGACTGCCCTGTACTAAAGTCTCGAACTGAGTCTCGAGGGCACCAAGCGCTGTGTCGGGAAAAAACTTCTCCTTGAACAGCTTCTTGAAGGCTGCCCAAGTCTGCCCAGGTGTACCAACCCTCAGGTCGGTCTGGTACCATGTGTGGGCCAAATCCTACATCATACTGGCCGTCGCCTCGATCTGTAGCCTCGCTGGAATCTCTGCCAGCCTGAAAATCTCCTCAATATGCTCAATCCACTCATCAGCGTACAGAATGCCCTTTTTACCCCCTGAAGTCTCGCGGGTGCATCTTCTGAAAATCTTGGATGCCCTTCTCCCTCGGCTGATGCGGCTACTGAACTGCCGGAGGCTAAGCTGCTGCCCTCTTAACTGTCGTCAGGGCCAGATCGATGCCCCGAATGAACTCTGCGGTCTGACGCTGCTACTGGGCCAGCTGGGCCTCCATGAATTGCTGGAAGAAAGTGAACAGCTGGACTACGTCAACGAATCCCGAAGGTGGCTGCTGCTGCTGGAGCATCTCTGGAATCATCGGGCTCTGCCTGCGAACTGCTGGTGGAGGGGCTCCTTCGAATGCAGCTGAAATACCCACTCCAGCTGGCATAACTGGAGCTGCGGTACCGGGGGCTGGCTGCTGAGGACTAGAGGTGGCAGACCACTCCTCAGTTTCCCCCTGTCCTGGGCGATGAGATCTAGTCTCCACCATCCTGGAGATAGATCAAACAAGAAAATAATTTCTGAGAATGAGTCGAAATAGCAAAGAAGGACAGTTTATATTCAAGGGAAGACAATAAGCAGCAAATTTAGATAAAAAAAATCTGATTAAGAGTTTTTCCTAAGGTGATTGAGTACCTTCAAAAATATCCTAATCCTACTGCAGGCTGCAGTGATACTCTAGTTCGAATACAACCGCAATTCTAACTAGGACCTGCATGGGCCACCACTAAAAATGTGTCACGACCCGTACCCAGTGTAGGAGCACGAGAAGTGGTTACGTCCAACCTACCCCGCAGTGTCGACGGTAGAACGTTGTCCTAGGTCACATACATCTAACAGTTATAAGGTACATGTACAGTTATACTCTCCGAATGGAGGAATAATATAAAGTACAACTCAATCACAGCTAAGGTAGAATGTACGATAAGATGGATAGATAATCAACAGAATCCACAGATAGAATACAAGATAAGAGAGAGAAACTAAGTGTCTAAGATAAACAACTCCACAATATCTAAAATAATAAATCCCCAAATAAGTACAAGTGTATCCAACAAGACAGAATGATAAGTAAGATACTGGTCTAGCTAACTAGCCTAGACTACTGGAGTAATGTCCTCTGCAAGTGCTGGGTCCTCTTGGGAGTCCAGCTTACATGTGTCATCTAGGCCTTCTCCATAGTATGTGGGACAGAACTTCTCAATGTCATGTGTAATATTTCAATAGGTCCAGTCAGGGCGGGAGCGAGCACAGTACATCTCACGCAGTTCATAATATGACAGGATATATAAATATACAATAGAGTAAAATACATGAAACGCTGAAGAATATACATGAACTAAAGAGAGAGAACGGTAATGTAAATATATACTATAATTAGAGAACTAACAGTGAACTAGTGATTTAGAGTACAAGATAGACATGTGAACGGCTTGAATTTGCACATGAGTAATCAAAGTTTGCACATGAGTATACTACTTTGGAATTGTTCACATGACCATTTATACTCCTCCGTACCCCAATCAATACACAAGGATCGAGACAGATTACGTTATTACACATGATATCACATGAAGGCCCATAAGGGTGCACATGATTGTATACATGGGGGCTCCGTGAACATGAGAGTACATGAATCACGAGAGTACACATAAATGGTGAAAGCACCGGAGTACATGATGAAAGTGAAACGCATATGACATACTGTAATCCGATGCTCCCGAGGGGGATAACATCTCATGAAGGGATCCATATAGTACCAATACGTGTTAACAACGTGACAGCATCAAGTAAAGTAATCTAGAGCGTAAATGTAAATCCTATCAAGTATGAAACGGTCAGAGAATGTACTCGTATGATATCCTGAGTATCTGAATGAAATACTGCATGGAGAGTGGTGTCTGGCTCCTATTCAGAACAGCACAAGTCACAACATATCCAAATTGGTAAAATAGATTGCTACAATGCATTCTACATGATGTTTGGGTCAATCTAGGCTAAAGTCAAGCTTTGGTCAACTCTAGTCAACTACTCTAGTCAAACTAGGTCAACTAGGTCAAACCTAACCCAAACAAGTCTCACTAAGCCTAACCATACCTATCTAGTATTCACACATCACACAAAGCCATACAAACCTAACATGACACAATCTCATGTGTATACATTCCATATACACCTAGACTTACACATAGGAATACACATAGGCTATCACATAGGCTGTATGCCACATACAACCTATATTGGCAACACACACACTCAATTACCACATATATATATACTAAAATCATATAGACAATATACATATATCTATATTACATATTTATCACCCAAAATTATAGATATTATACATGTATAGAGAGAGAGATAGTGACAGTGAAATCCATATGTGTGTGTGTCATGAGTGTAGTGTGTGACAGGACATAGGGTCTTAGGTTTGTTCATGTGTGTAGATGCGTATGAGTGTGTGTACATGAATATGGTCCCTGTGTGTGTGTGTGTATATTATATTCTCAGTTTTTAGGTGTAGCAGTAAAGAGAGTGTGTATATAGATATCAATGGTGTGTGTGTAAAGGGACTCAACATAGGTTCTCAGTTTATAGAGTGTGGGTGTGTATCAGGAATCAATGCATACATAACAGTGTGTCAATTCTCAGTTTTTAGTTTTCTAGAGTACATGACAGTGTTGCAATTCACAAGTTAGTGTAATGTGTGTGTATGAGTGTCTCGAGTACATGTGTGTGTGTAAAAAATTAGTATGTGATTGTGTACAGTACAAAAGTGGATAGGTTGTCAATTTCAGCTCATGTGTGTGGATGTGTTCTCAGGAATAGTGAAAATGTGTATGTGTGAATATTATGGAAAAATAGTACACACATAACAGTCTCATAAATCAATGTACACAAAACAGTGTACATATGTATTCTCAGGAAATCAGCCCAATGCACATTCGAAAACCCAAAATCTAATACAATTTATGAATCCTAACATGCCACTAAGCTCAGATATACATAGGTGTACTCTCATTGCAATTAATCATCAAGGAAAAATAATAAACCTAATTAATCTCAGGAAAAATTGATTAACAGTGAACTTGTATCAGAAATATTGGGGAAAATCCTAAATTCGAATTTAATACAACTAATATTCGATTTTTAATGGTTGGTAATAAGAGTGTCATATGTGAATGTGTCGTAGGTGTGTTCTAGTGTCCAAGAACTGGACACAACGTGTCCAAAACCATTTCTACACTCGTGTTCAACAGGACAGTGCACAATTCTCGTGCAAATGTTCACTGAGTTCGTGGACACGACACACGACACGTGTGTCCATGTGGTCATGTCCACGTGTAGCCCAACACTTGGGCTACACACTGCATGCACCACGACATATCCAAGTCGTGTCTAGTATGGACACGAAATGCGTGTCAGTATGTAATTTGTGATAGTGCGCACAAAGCGCGTGTCCAATACGGGTACGATTTCTTCCTGTGTAGTGCACCATATGCTCCCAATTTTTGGGAGGATAGTGGCAGTCATTGCCCTAATATTCTCCCAAAATTCTACGTGTCCACGTATCCTATGCGAAGAGAACGAATGGTCGGGCAGCAGGACACTGCCCGCGTGTGTGCAGTGGGCATGTTCGTGTCCTGTTTGGACACGGACACGGCTCAAAGTTGGCTCAGTCATGGGGGAAAATAATAAGCACATATAAATCAACAAATTCATTTAATTACTTTTCAAAAATATCAAAAAAAATCCATTGAGACATTTTCACGAACACCTAGAACTAGGTTATAATACGTATCCGATACGGACATGAAATTAATGCAAAATTACACAAATAACACACCACAGCTAGGGGATACCTAGATCTAGGCTAGGATGCAAAGAAATCAGAAATTAAACACAATTTAGAGGGTTTACCTATAGTGTGTCAAAAAACAAGAAAAGCCCCAAATATGATGATTCTCCTTGGAAGCCCAAATCTCCAAATTGTTCAAAAGCTGAGATTTCTCTCCATGAATAGAAAATAGAGTAGATTAGACTCTAATGCAAGAAACTAGAGTCAAAAAGGAATTAAAATGGAATAGTTATGGATTGGAAAAGAATGACAATACCTTTCCTTTTCCAAGAGTTGATTCAATACAAAAGAGGCAAGAACCAAAGGAAGAGATATTATATAGGGTTGGGAAGCCCTAGGTGGCCGTCCTAAATAAGTGAGAATTTGGGTTAGGGTTTGACAAGTGGGCTTGGGCCAAGTCTCATTGGTAGTGGAAATCAATTCATGAGTCAAAAGTCCTATAAACCTATTCCTTTATCCTCCTATTTGAAACTTAATTCTAAGTGACTTAACTTGGGTTGACTTAAGTTAGACTAGGGTCCCACCATGCTAATCAAGTCACCATAGCTAGAGTCAACATCTAGGTTAGTCTCCAAAGTCTTAACTAGCAAAAGTCAAAAATAACAATCATCACTTTAATAATTCAAATAAATTCAAAATTTACAAAATGACCAAAATATCCTCAAACTAAAATATGGTAGTGACAAAGTGGGCTGCTATTGGGGCTGTCACTGCTGCCCAACCTGTTGTTGTAGTTGCTCTTGCTTCTGCTACATCTGCTAGTACTGCTGCTGGCTTGCTGCTGTTCTTGCATATACTGTTACAGCTGCTGCTATCCCCCCTCTTCTCCTTCTAATCACACACACAACTCACATACTCCACTCAAGCCTCACACACATCTCAGTAGACACATATCAAATCCAAACCATGACACACTCACATAGATCTCACTAACACTTACAACACACACCACACACACACACACACACACACACACTAACACGCACTACTAACAACACCAAACTACTAGTCCCTCTCTCTACAAACACTAATCAAAACCCCCTTCTCGCCTCATCACATAGACACACATACATAACCTCTTCTCATCCTCTACTTATCACACTCAAGCCACACCCACAAGGACACAACAACACCATCTAAAACTCATATCAAATCCCCAAAACAGTCCACATTACATATATATTCCAAATTATATATCTCTACATAAAAATATTACTTGTAGGCTAAAACATAGATACATACATAGGTATTCAAATAAAAACCACTTAGGGTATCCTAACCATGGCTAAACTATTCTCTAACATACACAAATCTGAAATTAGAAAACAAAATAGTCAATTGGGCATAAACACAAATACTTGATGGGCCACCCTCGAAATTTCTTCATGGGTGACACCAAACCACTCCTAACTTCCTATTGAGGACTCAAAAGAGTCTCTAAATCAAACCTAAGGATGGTTCATGCATGGGGTGGTTTCTATGGATCCAAAACTATCAAATATGCAAAGAAAGATGAATTAGAGAGTGTTTAGAAAGAGAGAGAGATACCTATTGGGAGTTGTATCCCAATGATTCACTCAAAAGATACGGTCCCGATGCGAGAATCCCTTACAAATGGACTCCCCTCCTTGCTTCTTGCTCCCCACTCCTAGTAGGCACCTTCTCCTTGATGGATTGAGAGGAATAGAGAAAAAATGGGTGGATTTGGGAGATGAAATCAAGTGGAAAGCTTTCAAGTTTGGGGACGAACACTAAATTGGGGAAAAGAGGCTACAAAGGAAATAAAAGATGGAAAAACTCCTTCCCCAAGTGGCCGGCCATATGAAGCCCTAAATGGGTCTAATGAAAAGTCTAAGTAGCCCCTAATGGTTCTTCTTTGGTTAATTTTAGTCATGCAAGGAATTTGGATCAAATTGGTCAAAGCTCTAAACTCTAAATGACTAAACTTGTCATTGAAGTACGTGTAGGCAACTCTAGAGGGGGTGAATAGAATATGTCACGACTCGCTCCCGAATAATCGGACACGAGTCGGACACGCCCAGCCTTCATTGTTAGACACAATGAAGTAAGCTGTACCAATATCTAGGAATAAACTACGAATCAAGATACATGAATGAAAGTAATCACAACATCTAATATAACGTACCCAGAATGATCACCATAATCCACAAATCCATATAACAAAATTGTAATAATCATCAGGAATGAAATGTACAATATCTAGGAGTAAAGCTAAACAGTCTAAACCTGAAACCTCAAGCTAAGTCATGTCTCCATCCTGCTCAGCTAATATCCTGGGCTCTGGCCCATAGGGTAGAACAATATCCTGCAAGCACCTGCAATATATCCTAGTCAGGAGCGGAGCTAAGTATATCCAAGGAAATGAACATGAACATCATGGTATGAACAAGAAATATGAATATATAAAAGTACGAGAAATGAGAACAAGACATGAAACTGAATCATGAGTACTGAGAGTAAATACAGGGAGCATGATATGAGTCATGAACATGAAATACAACCTGAATATGAAATACAGCCTGAATCCTGAAATGTGCAAGATTAAAATACATCCAGATTGTGTGATCGGCTTGGGTAGATTCAATGAACATGAAATGGTACGACTTTGGTCCGGTGTGCACGATGCGGGACCTAAGCTATTCACATGAATAGTAACATGGTTTGATCACACAACTATAGTATTTTCCCTCCCAGACACAAGTAACTCATGAAACATGAAACAAGGCAATCCCGTGATACATCGTGTCAATAAGGTGATTGTCACGACCTGGTCCCAAATTGTTGGGTCGAATCGGATCATGCCCAGTCTGCATCGTGGTGAGACGGCGGCAGTAAGCTGTATCCAATTGCAGGTAATCACAACAACGTAATGTATTTGTCACAACTTCTAAAATTATGAATATTTAAAACTTGTCCAACAAAAGATTCATCTGATACATCTGATAAAATAAAACTGTCTTTTTTTATTCAAACATCAAAACTAAAAGGTAAATCATCGTCTAAAAAGATAGCTCGTCAGCCCCGAGATCAACATCGTCCATTTGGGACTCTGGCAGCACAACTGGGTAGAGCTCAGGATCGTAATAGCTATTAATCAATAGCTCAGCATCATCAATGGAACCTATTGGGGGTGGGGAATCCAGTCAGGAAAGGAGCAAAGTACAATTATAAAAATCTAACAATTCAACTAATAATTAGAAATTTGCAATTTAAATAGTTTAAAATATTTAAAACAATATTTTCCAGCAATTTTCCATAATTGAAAAATAATATGATTTTAGTATGTAATGCTTATGACCGGCTTTGGTTGTACAATAGTATCCTAGTGATACGATACGGCTTATCCCCGTGTGAAAAGGAGTAAGCTCGCACAATTATGCAATATGAAGGTATTGGTCATAGAACACTACACTACTCCCCCAATCCCACAATCAATAACAATCAATACTCTAGGAGAGAGTTCCGTGTAGCAATGTGGTTTAATCTTGCAATATTACAATTATTAACTAAATTAAAAAAATAAACATAACCGTACTTGCCTTCGTTTGTAACTGGATTTGAGATGGATACCGGGGAAGGATTCAAACTCGTCCTCGAAATCCTACAGTTGAGAAGTTCTGACTTAGAACCATATTGAACCATGTCTAGGTGTTCTAGTTATAATCTCTAAAATTTGATCCTAGTCAAGTTTTAATTTGTTAAAATTAATCTACCGGAATACATTATCATTACGAACTATAATTAATTATTTAACGAGGTAAAAGTCGATTTACTGATTAATAATTTACGAAATAAAAGTCAAGTTAACACTTTATTAGGAAAATTTGCATTTTCCAACTATTTGGCAAAACTTTGTATTTTATATATATATATATATATATATATTATATATATATATAATAAATTAGATTTTTCTTTTAAATGAAAAAACATGAAATTATCTAAGTTACAAACTTGAAATCTTATTATTTTATTTAATGTGAGAAAACTCTTATTAATTTTCTATATTAAAATAAATATTCATTTTATTATTAACACGTTTACTTACAACCCAACAATCCAGAAAAGAAAAGAAAAAAATCTATACTACACATAACAAGGTCTCAGAAAAGAAAATAGAAACTAGGCTTATACCCTTACAATTTATTACATAAATTAACTAAAAATTGTTGTTGAGCTCCGAACGCCGGGAAGCGGTCCATTCAGCAGGCCGAGGCCTTGCACTCAAAATGCTATTGGCCAGTAATACGTTCTAAAATATTATTTAAATTAAATATAAAAATATGGTAAGTCTCAGACTTGGTCCAAAATATCATGTTGCACTCTAGCTTATGCCTCAACGTCCGAAAATTCTGGTTTCGTTTGCATTAGACCGAAGATTTTTCAACTCTTCAGTGACCGCTCCGGAAGATTGCGGTGTCGTTGCTTGTTGGGCATAATTGAGAGGAGGGACTGCAGTATATGTACCACCCCCAGCTCCGGACTGACTTGGAGTGGGCTGTACATAAATATTAGACTGTATCCCCGAAATAGTAGAAGGTTCCAGGTTTGGGGCAACAGGAGTATTTAATACCACTGGTGGTACTGTTTGTTAACTTGCTGAGTTTGTTGCTGAGCTTGTATAAGAGTATGCATAGCAGTCAATGTATCCGCCATGGCTCGTAACTGTTGTTCCAAGGAAGAAATCCTTTGTTCATGAGCCTCAGTGCTAGTCGAAGGTTCGTGATTGCCATCTACCATATAAGTGGTAATTATTCGAGGTATCGACGATGAAACAGTCTGTTTCGAATCGTCGATATGAGAGTCAGCATCTTTCTCGGGGCTATTCACGGGAGTTAATACTGGGAAGTTGGACTCTCCTAGGAAGTCCTCCGTAGTCTCAGGATTATCACCTGGATGAGAAGAAGACCCTGGTCGAAGCTCCGGTTCTGGATCTGGTGCCGAGGTAAACACCGTCTTCAGAATCTAACATAGAATCAGATCATATTCTATCCCCAGTATTTCTGGAGGTCATGTTGACGGACATAAAGAGGTTCGTTTTCGTCTGGTATTGGTTCATGTTGAATCCGTTCGAAGACAGATCGTCTTTTCGGTGAACAACAACACTGGATCACGACCCGGTTGGAAGTTACAACAATGCTCTTCATGACGAATATGAGCAATGTCAGAGACAGATGGAGTGTTGATTCTCTGCTTGTTTTGCAGATGTTTTCGGAGATCTGCGAAAACAGAATGGGAAGTGTTTGAAGATAGTCTCTGTGTAGAAACTTGTCTTTTATCCTTCTGTCTTTTTGGTTCTTGAATGTATAAAGACCGATTGATCTGAGCGATATAGTTTTTAGCATATTGTGCATCAGGGTCCATTATACTTGTCTCAGTTTGATAAGGCTCCTTTATGTCGGAAGTAGAATCGAGACGATTCCGGTTAAGCTTGTTACGAAGGTCCATAGGAGGTACAACTTTGGTATCAGTCCTGGATACTTTGCAATTTCTTTCGGATCGAAAAATTTTTAGAGAAGGAAGATGAACATTATTCCGACTGGGAGTCGGTAATAATCCATCTTTAGAAGAAGTAGCCAAAAGGCGTTTTCCTTTGTTTGATCTAGTAAGAGTACTAGTCAAATTAACCCCAGAGGTAAAAACCTTAGGAGCAGAGGAGTTGACTAAAGAGTCGTTCTCCTTGGTTGGCACAAGATGTGCAAGTGGGGGAATCATTTGTATATTCTGTGGAAGAGAACCCCCAGCCTGGCCTTGAGAGACAGTCAAAGGACTGTATTGGTTGGCATACGCTGACTTCAGAGAATTCTTGTCATACGCTGTCTTTTGACTAGCGTATGGTTGGTCAATGATTGCCATACGCACAGAGTCATTAATGGCTAAAGAGCCGACTGCTGTCGTAGGAGTAGAAGAAGAAGAGACTTTGACATGTCCAGAGATGGGTTTCCTTGGATACGCTGACTTGGCTAAAGAACCCATTTTGTCAGCGTGACTAGGAGAAGCCACTGTTGCTGTATTCAGAGAAGCCGAGGCATGCTTCGCTGAGGTTGGAGACGTGTTCTTGTCAGCGTGGGAAGTGACAGAAGCGTCTCGGGCCGCCGGAGAAGACTTAGGGACATAGACAGAACGTCCCTTCTTCTTGGCAGAGAGAAAAGCGGAGGAAGCCGTTCGGCCCTCCTTCGCCTTGAGCATTTCTTCATAAGCAGATTGGTCGAATTCTACGACCATCATCTTTTTTGTCGAACCGATCGACGAAGTATCGCATTGAGTTGTTGCTGTCTCGTTATAGGAGACAGCTTTTCCCAGTAGAGTCGCCAATTTATTTTCCATAAATAAATTCTATTTATTTATTGTGTTTCTGAGAAAATTACAACTGTAGGAATCTGATCTAGAAGACGATCACTTTATCCCTTGGACGATGCGATGAAGAAGGCTCGGACCTCGAAGAACTTGGACAGTAACTGAGCAATCTCTCTGTTCTCTCTGAATTGAATGTGGTGTCTGTTGAAGATGGAGAAACTCTCTTTTATAGAGTTTTGATAACTGCTCTGGGCATACGCTCAGTCAGTTACTTGACGTGTGCATAACTGCAGGACGCGTGGCAAATTTTGGTGGAGACACGTTGGAGTACGGTTGAGAGTAGTGGAGGATATCCAGGAGAGATTGATGGCATGAATGCCATGTTATAACTTCTGAATGAGTGGGTAACCGAATACAGGACACATGAGAACGTGTGTTGACTGTACATTTGAAGTCATTCTGAATGCATTTGCTTTGATACGCTGTCTTTTGGAGAAGCATGACTAGCATACACTGTCTTGTTTGAAGAGGAGTCGTATGGAGTCCATACGCTGTCTTGGGTGACAAGAAGTCGTATGGAGTATATATGCTCACTTGATAGGAGTCGTATGGAGTATATATGCTCACTTGATGAGGAGTCGTATGGAGTATATATGCTCGCTTGATGAGGAGTCGTATGGAGTATATACGCTCACTTGATGAGGAGTCGTATAGAGTACATACGCTGCCTTGATAAGGAGTCGTATGAAGTCCATACGCTGCCTTCATGAGGAGTCGTATAACTAGAGAAGTAGACACGTGGCTGTCCTCAATCTTCTCGAATACGCCATATCTCCAATAACTGACAAATATCTCTCGAGCGTCGTGTTGCGGATATGACGGCTGATAGACTGTCAGAAATAACAGTAATGATGGCTGTGCATTTATGATGGCTAATGAGCTGTCCTCGTAAAAGACAAAATCAACTCTCAAAATCCATACGACGGTTAATTCTCCTAAGACAGCTGTTCTTTGCACGAAAGACAAAGTGTCAGATTCATCCCCACTGAGCGTATGTTGTACTGTCAGTCGAGAAATAATAAAATATTCACTGAGCGTATGACTTTTGCACTGAGCGTATGGCCTTTGGCTGAGCGTATGGCCTTTGGCTGACTTGGTCTTATATCAGCGTGTCAGAATTTTTCACACCCTTTGATGGGACCACCTCCCCAAGTCAGTTCATCAATCACTTTGAGGTAATGACTGATCAGCTACAACCGAGCGATGCCCTCCTCACTCGGGTATTCGTTGGTTGTCTTAAAGGAACCGCTTATGAATGGTGTCGAAGTCTCCCTGATGGGTGCATTACTTCGTTTGCCGGGTTCAAACAGATATTTCTAGAACGATTCTATGAAGGCATTAATGACATGACCATGTCAGCCCTTATACGAATCAAACAGAAAAATAATGAAAGTACTGAGAGCTTCATTGAAAGATTCAGAAGAGAAGCTCTAAAAATGCCTCTCGGAACTCCCGATGCCGTCACTATCGACACTTGCAAGTCGAACCTCTTACCAATCATCAGCATGTGGACAGGATCCACTCAGTTCCAAGATTGGCCTTCCTTCATCGTCAGTGCCAAAGCTGCTGAAGTCAGTGCTGAGACTTTCAAAGGTCTGGGGGTACACATGACTCCCAATGAATCAAGTCAAAGTACTAGCAATAGTACGCGACCCAACAATCGCAAAGGAAAAGAGACTCTCGAAGTCAATCTCCAAAGCAAAATCAAGAGGTAATATCTGCCCAAGCTACCCCAGCTCCAACAAATCAACAGCAGAGACCTCCTCGGCCGAAGGAAGAATAATCTTTCGACGACGACGATGTTCAAGGTATCTTCGAATGTTTGCTTAAAGGTAACAAGATACAACTGCCATATCAAAAAGCCTGATGAAGCCAACAAGGTGGATCATCCAAATACAGTCCATATCACAGAATGCTGGGTCATACAATCCGATCTTGCTTCGTATTAAAAGAAAAGATCCAAGAAATGATCAAATCAGGAGCTGTGACACTAACACCTAAAGACAAGACAGTCACAGCAAATGTGATTTCGATGCAGTTCGGTGACTTCCCTCCATTATTGGTAGAAAATGGGATTGTCTCTATCCCCAAAGCAACCCTTGAAGTTGTGAATATTCCACCAGCCCAGAATGAATGACTTATTCCCGTCACCACTAAAAAGGAGAGATTATGTGGATTCACTCCGATTTAGTGACGGAGTTCGAGACGTCTTCCTCTTCTCCTCGGAAGGCTCCTCTGTCTAAAAAGAAACCTGGGAAGACTAAGTCATGCCATATGACTTCTAGCATCACACCCATTTTTCTCTAACCTCTACTTTCATCCTAGCAGGAACGTCACCCTCTACAGAGGTAAAAACTGTACCTCGATCCGAAGACAGATACAAACCTGCGTTTCATCTATATAGTTCACAATCTCGTAAATTAATGGTGAAGATGGGTTATGATCTAGCCACTGCTCCTGGTTTAAGCTCCGGCAAAGGACTCCGAGCACCTCTAGCCCTCACTTTGAGACATAATCAATCCCGTGTTGGCCTCGGTTCTGGACTGAAGCTCTCATCAAGCACCAAAAAAAGAACAAGATGAAGGATTGCAACATGGTTTCGGTAGACTCTGAACCTGAGCCTGAAGTCGATACTCTCGTCGGAACCCGGTCAGGAAAACATATCTGAAAGATTACGCTAAAGCTCCTGAAGAAACTCCTGATGTCCCTCCGGTTGCAGCTCCAGCACCCATCTCTAACGAAGGACCTTCAAATGCTCCTGCTGAGACGATTCCCTCTAAACCAACAACAGCCGACAAAGGGAAGCAACCTGCCCTTCGACAAACTAATCAAGAAGTCTCTTTCTCCCGGATTGCAGAAGCCATATAATTTTGACATTCTGGCTCAACTTGCTAACACTCCAGCCAGGTTGTCCATCTTCGAACTTTTACGTTTATCCAAGGAAACTCGGGAAACATTAAGTGAAGCTCTACTGCAAGCAGACTCTTGCCTGACTCATCTGAAGAAGCCGGAAGCAGAGCCGGTGACTTGCCTACATTGCAACAGTGTCTTGGAAATCATTCCGAACATCACTTTTACCCAAGACGATATGCTTCTAGAGGACAATCGTCATGATCGGCCTCTCTACTTCACTGGATACATTGACACGATGAAGGTCGACCGTATTCTAATTGATCCAGGATCAACTCTAAGTATTATACCTAAGAGTCTCTTGGATGCCTTACGGATTCCAGTTCATCATCTAGTCAAGACAGTCACTACCATTTTAGGGTTTAATCAAGGCAAGAGCGAACCTCTGGGGCAGATTCGCCTAAAAATACAAATAGGTAATTTCCGGGCGAGTGTCACATTCTACGTGATCGAGTTAGTTGGATCTTACAACTTGCTCTTGGGAAGACCTTTTCTCCATGAACACAATATCGTCCCCCCACTCTTCACCAGTGCTTCAAATACATTGATGAAAAGGGAGAAGTTCAAAAGGAAGTCGCGGACATTAATCCTTTCAGAGGAGTCGAAGCTTACTATAGTGACTCTCGCATGTACAAAGATGAGTATTCAAAAGTCTTACAAGCTATGGATGATGATGAGACATCGAAAGTTGACACCTTTGTTATTCCTGTAAAAGGGCGTATCACTCATCCGCGGTCTACTAATCATCTGAAGAAAGCCTACTGGTAATTCCTGTTAGTGGATGTACCACTTCATTGCCTTCCCAAGTTCCACAAAGTTCGCTGATAATCCCTGTCAGTAGACGCACCATCTCTCAACATCTTCTCAGGCTAGACCAGATACTCTAGTCATTCCAGTCAGTGGACGCACTACTTATCCACGATCCTCTTCAAGGGAGCTCACCTCCTCTGAGCCTTTTGTTATCGAACTTAATCGAAACAAAACTTCTGCTCGCCCTTTTCTCCCCCTTTAGTCATTAATTTGACTAAATCTACTAAGGCTCAGCCTTCTTCTGTAAATACAGCATCTGATATTAATAAAGCATCTCCTTTACAGTATATTGATGTTTGTAATCATGTACAAAATTATTTACATTTGCTAGATAGCTTAGAGCCACTAACTATAGGAGTTGTTCAAACTCTTCATACAGAAGTATCATTAGAGTCTGTACAAAATTTACACTTCCTTGTTCCTGTTAAAAAGTCAGGAGAAGCTCCAATATTCTTCTGCAAGGGGCCCCAGAATCCTCCTAATATGGAAGACGACGACAAAAATGATGATACCGGAAGGTTACAACTACGTCGCTACAGTCAGCAGTCCAAAACATCATCAAGAACATGGGCTATAACTTCAGAAATGGCCTCAGTAGTGGAAAAGGAAGAGAATGCCTGTTCGAATTCCTCCCTTAAAATATGGAAGGACAAAATGCGGATTGGGTTACATTACTCCTATCCCCTTCATCAATACAGTCCATGAGGATCCAGAATCCGACGAAGACAAACGATCTGATTCTTCTGATTCCTTCTCTTGGGATTCCGACACAAGTATTGGCGATTTTTATCGTTCTACTCTATCCGCCAATATGGTCTCCACCGATGGTCCGCAAGAAAATGATGAAGATGAAGATGATTTTGAAATATCACTCGAATCGGAACAATGGGCTCAAAGATCAGACAACCAATGGGAATTCAGGTTCGAGCAAAGAGAACCCCCTGAAGATAAATTGATCCAAATTGATGTTGGTGAGGAGGGATCCCCCAAGCCAATATTCATCAGCGAAAGTCTTTCAGAAACAGATACGCAAGACATGATCAAGCTTATTCATGATTACATCGATGTCTTCGCCTGGAGCTATGAGGATATGCCAGGGCTAGATCCGAAGATCGCAACACACAAACTTAATATCATGCCGAATGCTAAACCGGTCAAACAACAACAGCGACGATTTCGTCCAGATATTGGATGTAATTGAAGCTGAAGTCAACAAGCTTATGGCTTCCAATTTATCCGAGAGGACAACATCCTGAGTGGGTGGCTAACATTATTCCTGTTCTAAAAAAGACTGGCAAGATTCGAGTCTGTATAGACTTTCGCGATCTCAATGCGGCTTGTCCTAAAGACGAGTTCCCTCTTCCAATCACCGACGTCATGATCGATAACATGTGTGGTTTCGAACGAATGTCATTTATGGATGGGTATTCGGGGTACAACTAAATCAAAATATTTCCAGACGACGAGAGACATACTTCCTTCAGAACGCGATCGGTACATCCTGTTACACAGTGATGCCGTTTGGTCTCAAAAATGCAGGAGCAACGTATCAGCGAGCAATGAGCACTATATTCCGCGAACATCTCCGAAAACAGTCGAATGCTACGTTGATGATATTGCAGTCAAGAGTCGACAAAAGGAGGATCATATCCAAGATTTGAAGACTATCTTTGATTTAATACGTCAACATCAACTTAAGATGAACCCTACTAAGTCCTTCCTGGGCGTCTCTAGTGGTAAATTTCTCGGCTTCGTCATTACCGCTAAAGGTATACATGTGGATCCCAAGAAGATCAAAGCCATCCAAAGATGCGTCCTCCACGCACCTTAAAAGAGCTACGAGGATTTCAAGGAAGAATTGCTTATATCAGGAGATTCGTCTCTAACTTATCAGGACGCTGCAGATCGTTCAACAAACTTCTGAAGAAAGGTGTGTCCTTCGTCTGGAACGAAGAATGTCAAAAAACATTTGACGACATCAAACAGTACCTCATGAACCCTCCAGTTTTGGTACCTTCCGTCTCGGGAATACCATTCCTTCTATATGTTCGAGCCATGGATCATTCTCTCGGTGCATTGCTCGCCCAGAAAAACAAAGATGGCCATGAACAGGCTATTTATTACCTCAGTCGCACAATGACAGGTGCTGAACCGCATTATTCTCCAATTGAGAAAGAATGCCTAGCATTAATGTTTGCCGTTCAGAAGACGCGATATTACATCATCGGTCAAACGATTCATGTCATTTCCAGAGTGAATCCTATCAGGATTATGAAGAAAAACCCGGTATTCTCAACTCCAGACTGGCTAATTGGGGAATCTTGTTAGCTTAATATGACATGCATTATATTCCTCAAAAGTCAGTTAAAGGACAGGCTCTTGCTAATTTTCTGGCAGCTCATGCAGTTCCAGAGGATTCCAAATTATACGATGAGATTCCAGATAAAGTTATAGATTCAAATCAGGTTTCTGAAGAAACTCCTACCTGGCGTCTATTCTTTGATGGGCATCTAGAATGGGTCCCAATAGCGATATTGTCGTCGGAGTCAGGATTGTTCTCGTATCCCCGGAAGGGCTGACTATCCAGAGGGCTTATTCTCTGGATCAATCGTGTTCAAACAATGTAGCCGAATACAATACGTTACTCATCGGTCTTCAACTTGCTAAACATCTGGATATTCAGTATTTAGAAGTTTATGGAGATTCCAAACTTATCGTCAATCAAATCAGAGGTACATACGAAGTCCGTCATCAGGATTGATACCTTATTACCGAGCAGCACTCTCTATGGCCTCTTCTTTTGAAGGTTTTTTTATTGAACACGTTCAGCGAGCCTTTAATACAGAAGCCGATGCTTTGGCAAATCTTGCCGCTGTGCTAGCCATACCGGTCAGACATCAACAATTGATAGTGGTTTATAACCGGGAGCTATTCTACGTCGAGAATAATTTGGCTTTGGGTTTTCCCCATGACCCAGACAAAATTCTCTCAACCCTGATGAATTTAACCTTAACACTGGATTAGGGTTTGACAGAGCATCCTCGTCTTCTTCCGATTCTACTATGGAATACGTCTTTTCCAACAAAACAGAAGCCATGACCGAAGACTGGAGACGTCCATTTCTAGACTTTGTATTGTATGACATACTTCCCGATAATCCGAGCGAAGCAGCGTCTATCCGGCGTCGATCTCTCATATTCTATTATAATCATACGACAAAGACACTATATCGTCGGGCCTATGACGGTCTTCTCCTCCGATGCATCGCTGGTGAGGAAGCACAACGGATTATCCGTGAAGCACATGATGGTGTCTGCGGAGCCCATCAACCAGGTCCTAAACTTCAAGATCGCATCCGACGTATGGGTTATTATTAGCCCACGATGGTGGCTGACGCCATTCAATATGCCCGGAAATGTAAAGCCTGTCAAATCCATGCAGACTTTATCCATCAACCGTCAGAGTTCTTACACTCGACAGCGGCATTATGGCCCTTCGAGGCCTGGGGCATGGACATCATTGGTCCCATCAACCCACCGTCATCAAAAGGACACCGATTTATTCTAGCAATAACCGACTACTTTTCCAAATGGGCTGAAGCAATCCCGCTATCCGAAGTCAAAACTTCCAATGTCATCAACTTCGTCAAGCATCATGTCATCTATCGATTTGGTGTTCCTCGGCGTATTATCCATGAAAATGGACCACAGTTCGTCAGTCAGAAATTTACTCGATTCTGCGACGACCATCGAATCAATAACCTAGCTTCTACAGCATATAATCCAGCAGCTAATGGATTGGTAGAAGCTTTCAATAAAACCATCATCAAACTCCTGAAAAGTTTATTTCTTCTAACAAACGCAACTGGAGCGAGAAGCTTGGTGAATGTTTATGGGCCACCTACGCACCACAGTTCGCAATGCGACCGGGTGTACGCCTTTCTCTTTGGTATACGGGTGTGAAGCTGTCCTTCCCCTCGAGATCCAGATTCTTTCTCTGAGAATCGCAATCTCCAATGAACTTACAACGGAGGACAATGATCATCTTCGACTTCAAGAGCTAGAAGCTCTAGACGAAAAACGATTGTACGCTCAACAAAACGAGCTGTATCAGGCCCAAATTTCAAAAGCTTTTAACCGGAAGGTGAAAGTCAGAGCATATCGGAAAGGAGAACTTGTTCTTACCATCAAACGTCCGATGACTATGACACGAGCAAAGGCAAGTTCGACGCGAAATGGGAAGGCCCATTCGTTGTAAACAAAGTCTTCTCAAACGGAGCATATCAGCTTACCTCTATGGATGGTAAAGTCACGATGATGCCTATCAACGGCAAATTCTTAAAGAAATATTATGTATAAATCTCGTTAATATATGATATTTCATCTACTGTGATTATTCCCCAGCAAATATAAAATCAGAGTTTATTCTTCCCCACAAAAGTCGTCTCGATATCGTTATCCCCAGCGGAAATTGATATTCTACCACATATCATCTTCCCAGAGAATTTGATATTCTGTCTTATTAGATCCCCAGTGGATTTAATAAAGATCTCATATAGAAAATCACGTCCATATTACCTCTAAATTTTCTATCTCAGTATCATATTTTCTATTCTATGAAAATGATATCTAGTCTTTTGATTTTCGAGTCCAAAGATCATGGAAAATTGAGTTCAAAGATATCTTTATATCTGAATTCTGTTTTCTCTAATCAGTATTAAACTAAAATTTTTGGTTTAATATCATCTAATGAAATTACAAAATTCATTTGTATATTTTATTCTATTGAAATATGTCATGTATTATTTACCTCTGAACATATTTTCTACAAAAAACATCATACACAAAATCGGAATCAGATCAAAGTGCTCATTTCCTCAGTCAAAATCAAAATACTGATTACAAGTGAGTATAATCTATTGAATAGAAGGAGTATTTATCTCCTGAATATGAGCAAGTACACTATTCATCTTCTCTTCATGAGCTTTATGAATTCGCTCTGTTGCTTCAATTGCAACCATCTGTTGGTCAAAATTAATGATAACAGAACTACGACGATTAGTTTCTTCTATCTGCTCAGCTTGCATCTGTTCCCGCTCTTGCTGTAGAATTTGATAGTGGGTAGCTTCAGCTATACGAGCAGCGATAATATCAGATTGCTCTTTTTCTGCAGATGCAATGCGCTCCTGGAGACGAGTTAATTCTTCTTTAGTTTCTGGAGTTCTTCAGCTCTAGATATTTCCTCTGTTTCCAGACGTTCTATCTTCTGACGAGTTGTTACTATTTCTTCATCCTTCGCCATTAACTTCTCAGATGACAAAGCAAGTAATTCTTTCAAAGCAGCCTGCTGGGTTTGAGCTTGACGTTCCAGTTGAGCAATCTCAGCCACAGTCAAGGATTTAATATCTTCTTTCTTGATTTCCCAGTATTTATGGATGGTTACTTCCAAATCGTCTAGGAGATGCTCAAAGAAAGTACATTGAGTCTCATAACTAGCCTGTCGCAGAGCTAAAAGCGGGAAATTAATCGCCGTTCGGAGATTGGAAAAAGGCATAGTCTCGTCCTTCATAAATCGCCTGGAGAATGTATCCAGATATGAATAGATAATATCTGAATACATCGCCATGGTCCTTGCTATTCCCATTTCAAAACCGGGAGTTGCTGCCATTGTGAAGGAAGAAGCTGGAATGGGCTCTATTCTGGAAACAGAAGTATGTGCTTTTGGAGAACTTGGTAAATGTGAGCTTCCTCACCAACATCAGTCCAAACAGGTGGAGCATGAGTCGAGCTCATCGCTGGTGTAGTTCCTACAACTTTTGGAATCAAAGAAGCTTGATCAAAATTAAAGACAATAAAGCAAGAAAGACAACTTTACTGGATAAAATATTACCTGAAGTTGGCTCGTACTCCGTTTCTTTAGGATCGTTCAACCCTGTTCGTAGTCTATTCAAAGTGTCTTCTGACACTGGTCTCATTTCACTACTTCCTGCCCAGAGGTGCTCGGAACATGGGCTTCTATTTCGAAGGTTCTCTGGCTCTGGAGTCAACTCTGAATGTTGGCCGGCTGTCTTCAATTCGTCGATACGGATTTCAGTTGGTGACTCATCTTCAATCTCCATATCCTCATCTTCAAAGGAATGAGACGAAGGTTCATAGTCAACCTGTTCTTTTCACCCTTGTCGCTCTCCGAAACATCAATCAAAGCTAAATCAGCAGGTGGTTCGAGAGTGGTTGCTTCCGTCACTGATTCTCTCCCAGAAACCAGTACGGATGGTTCAGCATGCTCATCCACTACCATGGAAGGATCCTCGGCAGCCGGTGTTGTTCGATCGGTAGGTGGCTTAGCTGCCGATTCTTCTATTACATCTTCCGCAGCAGGTTCTGGATTAGCGTCCTGGTGGGCTGCATTTCCGAGGGTGCAGGAGAGGAAACTTCAATAATTCTCTGGCAGTAGAAGATTCCGTTTCAACTCTTTGCTGAGAGACAAGGACAGTTTGCTTCTCTCGAGCCAATCGTTCAGCACGATTGGTGGGGCTTTCTGCATCAAGACAAATTACAGATTTAGTCTTTGAAACTACCACTTTTCTTCTTCCTACCCTTTTCATTAGTGGAATGGTAGGATAATCGTCTTTGGAGTCACTACCTTCTTCGTCAGCATCTCTGATTTGTTGACTCGAAGCAGGAGAAGTCCCCGGATAGTAATTCCTACACGACTACGAACTTCTGCTCAAGTAACTCTTTTTGGAGTGGGCCGGAAGCACCCTTGCCATGCTTTCTCTTCGATGTACCCTCAGCAGATACACTCTTCTCGATACTTCCAAGCGGTACGTGTAGTGGCTGATGAAGTTCATCAGAAAAAGATTCCCCATTGAGACTTCTTCATAATCCTCGTCAGTAGCGAAGGATCCTCTCGGTCGTGACAATCTTCCGGCGAGTTGACTTGGCTGATTTCTTATTAACATGAATTAAGCTCTTACCCAAGATGTTGAACTTCTCATCAAAGTATTCGTAGATACATAGAACTTGGCATAAGATGCCAACATCTTAGCTCTTTCCGACGATTCACGGATCTGGCATTGTAAAGGTAGCTCGGTGCCTTTGGCAATATAATATATCCAGGCTCTCGCACCGTCGATCAATCCGCCTTGGTGATTGAAGCATGTCGTTGCATTCCCTACATGCAACTGATCATAGCCAAATTACCGAGCAAATCTACTCGGAAGATATGGCTCCAAATAAGTGATGTCGTCATGGCGACAGACTAGGTGGGATGGTCTGATCCTCTTCAGCCATTCGTGCTGAACATCATCCAGTTCATTGGCACCGGTGCCATCAATCATCTTCGCAGGCATAGTCTCATAACCGATAGGCGGAGGAACACAGGTGAAACTCCATAGTTCTCCCCTATTCAGTATGGTCCTGCAATCTGTCAGGGTGTCATATGTCCATCTTAAGCGTATGTCAGATTCAAAGATCAACTTACGCTCAGTCCATCTTAAGCGTATGTCAGATCCAAAAATTAACTTACGCTCAGTCTATCCTAAGCGTATGACAGATTCTAAGTTCAACCTATGCTCAGCTACGTGTATGTCTAACCAAAGCAAGCAGTGTATGGAATTTTCTAAAGAGCACGTATGGTTAGCAAGATGTTCATCAAAATACGCTAACAAGAGAGTCAGCGTATCTCAACGAGACGACTTGACATAGCGTATTCCTTCAGATCAGCGTATTTTAACATTTCTATCAAAGATACACGTATCTTACAGAAATACGCTCAAAACATATTTTCGTATAGACGAAAAACATGGAATACGACTAAACCCTAAAGAGGGAAGTGTATTTTTGACGTATTGACCCTAAAAGGGGATACGTTTTCTGATTTTGTCCTAACCAGAGCCCTAAAAAGGGAGGGTTACTGTTCATCGTCCCCATCCTCACCGTATAGGGGTTTCAACGGAAGTTGCTCTGTGGAAGACGCTGCTCGACGGTTCTCCTAGTAGTTGCGGCGGCGGCGGCGGGTCGAGACGGCTCTGCAGAAGCCTTGCCTTTCCCCTTTGCGGCAGCGTCGAGCTTGGGTGCCATTGACGAAGTTAGGTGGAGAAGAAGAAGGCTTGAGCTCTGGATCTCTCTCTCGAAGACGAAGGCAAAAGTAAAGAAAGGAATTAAGTTCCTAAAGGCCTATTTATATAAGAAAGGGAAGCCCAAACGGCAGCCGTTTTCAAATGCAGAATCCCTAGAGATATGCACTGATATTGAGGGAATAACAAACTCGTGCCAGCATGTCAAGACTTATTCCCACTTTGAGTTTAAAGTAATTTCGAACTTTCGAAAATCATAAAGTTCGAAAACTTTGAAGGGGGTCTTGTAGGCCAGATATTACCTACTTCTCTAGTAATTTCGAACTCCTCATCAAGTGAGCGTATATACTCTATACGACTCCTCATCAAGTGAGCGTATGTCTTAGAAAATCCATACGACTCCTCATCAAGTGAGCGTATGTCTTAGAAGATTGAGGACAGCCACGTGTCTACTTCTCTAGTTATACGACTCCTCACCAAGGCAGCGTATGGACTTCATACGACACGACTCCTTATCAAGGCAGCGTATGTACTCCATACGACCCTCATCAAGTGAGCGTATATACTCCATACACTCCTCAAGTGAGCGTATATACTCCATACGACTCCTCATCAAGTGAGCGTATATACTCCATACGACTTCTTGTCACCCAAGACAGCGTATGGACTCCATACGACTCCTCTTCAAACAAGACAGTGTATGCTAGTCATGCTTCTCCAAAAGACAGCGTATCAACAGCAATGCATTCAGAATGACTTCAAATGTACAGTCAACACACGTTCTCATGTGTCCTGTATTCGGTTACCCACTCATTCAGAAGTTATGCAACATGGCATTCATGCCATCAACCTCTCTCTGGATTACTCTACTACTCTCAACCGTACTCCAACGTGTCTCCACCAAAATTTGCCATGCGTCCCTGCAGTTATGCACACGTCAGTAACTGACTGAGCGTATGCCGAGAGCAGTTATCCAGAACTCTATAAAAGAGAGTTTCTCCACCTTCAAACAGACACCACATTCAATTCAGAGAGAACAGAGAGATTGTTCAGTTGCTGTCCAAGTTCTTCGAGGTCCGAGCCTTCTTCATCGTATCGTCCAAGGGATAAAGTGATGTCTTCTAGATCAGATTCCTACAGTTGTAATTTTCTCAGAACACAATAAATAAATAGAATTTATTTGGAAAACAGGGTCTACAAACCAATACGGTCATTGCCCGAAAATGATAAAAACCATATTTAAATCAACATTTCAAGTCGTAAATTCGTTTTGCAAAAAGCCGGGATTTGGAAATAATTTTATTCAAACTTTAATATATTTCCAAAAATTTGGGCAGCACCTCATCTATAATTGGGACAACCCAATCCTGGGAAAAATGCCAAAGAACACAAATACAATCCCAACCCAGAGATTATAAACCATAAAAATAACCAAAAGCTTCAGAACGTATCCGAAATAAAATTCGGAAAACCCGAATTGAAATTCGGAAAACCATAGAACCAAATACTATGAAGAAAATGGTCACAGAACCTATACTAGGTAATCCAAATTAATGGTTTAATTCCGAGAAACCACAGAAGCATATTTCGAAAAAAATCTGAACTCAAAAATTCTGAGAACCATAGAACCACAAAACGAAAACTACAGAAATCATTCCGAAACGGAGTTCGAAAAATTCGAAACCTCGAATCGATCCGATTCCCATAGCGGGATCGGGAACCATGTCATCATCGACACCAAAGAGAGGGACACAGGGACACGGAAGATACCTGGGGTGCTCGGCTAGAGCTCTCAGATGAATAGAGAAGGAAAAATTATCCGTACGGACAGCGAAAAACTCGGGACAGCACTCATCCGATCGCGAGGAGCAGACAGCGGCTCGAAACCGAAGAGAAGCGCAAAAGGGACGGGGCGCGGCCGGGAAGCGGCTGCGGGTCGGCGGAAGGCCGGCGGTCGGGTTCGGCCTGGGCCGCGGGGAAGATCGGCGGCGAAAGCCGTCGGGGTCGCCGTCGGGAAGGTCGGCTGTAGCACCAGTTTCCCAAATGAGGATAATTTTAAAATTTCATGTTTTATAATTATTTTAATAATGAATTTAATTCATGATATATTTTTGTGATTTTAAATTATTTTAAAATTATTTAAATCAATGACTTGTGGTTTTGACGTTTTGCTAGTGAAATCCTAGAGACTGTTTGACCTAGAGCCTAACCATGTGATTATGATATTTTAATGTCATTTTTGGCCTAAGAATATTTTGCATTTGACCTCTTTGAATTATTTTGATATTATTTTTATTATTTATGATATTGTTTTGGGGTTATTTGAGTCGGGTTCGAATTTTAACTCAATCTGACTTGAAACGGGGACCCGGGGGTAGTTTGACTCTAGTGGGACCCACACACTAGTTAGGCATGGCCCACATGATATTAATTTTAGTCCACATGATAGAAATATTTTAGTTAGAGATTAGACTAATTATTATGGATAAGGTTAGTGTGATTAGAGACTTTAGAATGACTAATTTAGCCCCAACCAATTAGCCCTTTCCTAATACTCATAGAATAGGTTAGTAGGGCTTTTGGACTTTTCCTAATAGGACAAAACCACCTTTATGGCCAGCCACAATAAGGATAGGGTTGAGCCTCCTCCCATTTGTCATTATCCATCTATTTTTCTCTCTCTTGTTCTTCCCCAAATTCCTAGAGAGCAATCCCTAGCAATTTCTCCACCAAATCCTTCCATTTCACCACCAAATCTTCTTCCTTCCTCCATTCTAGCCAAGGAGAAGCTACCCAAGTTTGAGAGGATTCGGAGCTTGTTCGTGTCCTTTGGAATCTCTACGTGTCGGTGTCGCTCCGGGAAAGTTTTTCTTCGATTCGATCTACCGGGAGGTATAAATCCCTTCTCCTTTTTATTTCCTCAT